>PVLA01012028.1:0-47843 GCA_004027455.1 Hydrochoerus hydrochaeris
CCTCCCTCCATGGATGGTCACCCCACGCATCCATTGAAGGAGTTCCTTTTTCCCAGCAGTCCTTTCAGCTGCCACCAAGATGAGCTGCAGTGTCCACACGGGGACCAGGGACACAGGGCAGCAAACAGGAAAGCAAATGCAGTTAAACTGAAAAATTAAGAGGCATCATCATAAACTGGGCTTGGGAGTAGACAGTGATAATCCCAGCACCTGGAAGGCTGAGGCAGGAGGATCACTGGAAGTTTGAGATCAGTTTGAGCTACATAGTGAGTTTAAGATCAGCCTAAACTACACAGTAAGACCGTGTCTCAAAAAAATCAATCACTCAATCAATCATAAGTTACTGCTAAAATATTTATGTATATTATCTCATTTTATCATTGTAAAAACTATAAAATATGATCTTGTATTAATCCCTTTTGATCACAGCAGTTCACTCAGTCACGGTGATATAGCTGGTAAGTGGTGCTCAAACCTAGGGAATCTTGTTTCACACCTAGATGTTTCTTTTCAATCATTGTCCGATAATCAGTCATCTTACAGCAGTAATTTAAATAACTGCTGGGTATATATGATCACCCAAAAAACTAGCAAAGACAAATCTACAGGGAGGCAAAACCGAGCAAACCCAGGCTGCTCTGAACACGCAGGCTCCTCCTACGCAGAGCTCTCCCGACCAGTTCTCTGGCTGAGTTCCCTTCCCGGAGAGAACCTGAGGCTGGCGAGGCTCTCTGTGCTCTGGGGCGAGGCTGGCAGGGACACCCCAAGTAGAGCAGAGAGGTGATCCGGGGACCTTTGGCTCTGAAAATCAGGGCATGAGTTTCCTGTCTCTCCAGCTGGGGGCTGACCAGAGACTGCAGGGCATGGGGGACTCCGGGGCACACGTGGGCCCCACATATGGCACTGCAGTGCTGCCCTGGCTCTGTCACATGGTTCCTTGTCCTTCCCAGGGCCTGGGACAGCCACAGCCAGGTGAGGACCAAGGACCAGCGAGCTGCCGGAGTTCCTGGTCCAGAGCAGGTGCCAAGCTCTGCTTGGCGGCTTCTCGTCTCCAGCCTCACCTTGCAGCTCCGGCCTAGGACGCTGTGTGTCCAGCGCTGTCCATGCTCGGATGCAGCCACAGAGCACAAGGTCGCAGAACGTGGTCTCCACATGCCCCCCAGTTCCGGCACCACTGGTCACTCAACCTCCTAAATGTTATCTTTCCAAATCGGGCAGGAGTGTGCAGCCGTAAGCAGTGGCCCCGAGCCTGCTGTGTTTCCGGGCATCGCTCCATCCCCTCCCAGCCTGGGCACGAGGTGGAGCTGAGTAACTTCCCCATCTCAGCTTCTCAGGGGTTAAATAAGGACAACGCCCACTGCACAGGTAGAGACCTCAAGTCCCGGGGAAAGCACCTGGGAATGGTCTGTCTTCATTATTCCTGTTGAAATGGGGCTGACTATGGTGTGCATCTCCCAATACAATGATGAGAAGTCTTTTATTTTTTCGTAATTGAAGAATGCACCAACTTAAGAGGCCGGGAGGAGATTTTGCAACGTATATAATGAGCCAGAAATATCCATCATGTGCTCCTAGAAAGGGAAGTAGCAAAATGAGAGAAATAGGTAAAGAATAGGGACAATCAGGTCCAGAAGAGGAGCCGTGAGGAGACCTTCGTTAGCGGTGCGGATCGCACCGGTCAGGCGAAGGATGCAGATCGGAGCCAGGAGTGGACGTTCCTCCCCACCGCTGAGGCGGAGCGTCACAAAGCAGGGTCGTGAGGACTGGCTACGTGGGGGTGGGGAGAGAGTAACAGTGAAGTATCAGGAGTCACCGTGGAGAGTCACGAAGGGCTCTGCAGGTGCGTGCTGGGAGTGTGGTGTCTGGGCCCGCCCTCAGCCGACGCTAACTCCTTTCTTCACCTCTTGAAATCCTTTACCTGGAAACGGTAACGGGTCTGCACACGAACGTCTCCAGAACCGACAGCTTCTCAGCCCTGGCTGCGATTCGACACCGTCTCCCGGGCAGCCTCGGGCCCCGAGTTCTGGCTTCTTCCTCGCCCTCCATCGAGTCCCCAAACAACATTCGTTTCAGGGTTCTTAAGCAAGGTTTTCTGCCTTTTGAATTTTTTGTTTCGTAACAATGACTTCTAGAGTTTCCAAAACCAGCACCACGCGTTCACAGAGACCCCGCTCCCAACAGTGTCCGCTCTGCGACGTGGGACCAAACCCAGAGGGGTGTCACTGGTTCAGGTCCCATCCACAGTGCGTGTGTCCGCTGGCTGGGACAGGGTCTCCCGGTGCCCTGTTACTCCTCTGTCCCCTCCAGTCCAGACGGCTGCCCTGTGGCTTTTCGTCTCTGGTCTTTAGTAGCCTTCAAAGGCGCTTTCTTCAGGAGAGCACTGGTCGGTGATGTCACAAGGCGCCCCTCGGGAAGGGGTTCTGGGCTCAGCTGCTCTGCGGCCGCCACGCGAGCCGCCCGATGGCACTGCACGTTGGCGATGCTGCCCTCGGGCACCGGCTGACAATGGCTTCTCACCTGCAATTGGTCAGTGCTTTCCAGGGGACACCCGGAAGCCAGGGCAATGTCTCATTCTGTCCCGTGCTCCCCTCTGGTCCAAGAGCCCCAGAAATGGGGAAGACAGTGAGGAACACGCAGGAGCAGCGTTCACGGGCAGTGCTGCCCACGGCCACCCCGCGGTTCCCAGGGGTGATTCTGTGCGTCCCACACTCGATCCACACCCACTAGTCGGGATTCTTCGGCAAGGGGGAGCTGGCGCCTGCTCCCTGTCCCTTATTTATTCAGCCTTCCACCCTAACCGGAGTCTACAGCTATTTATCCTCCCCTCAGACTGCCCCAGGCTTGACCTTCACATTGACTCCCGCCTCCTTCTGATGCCTCTGTCCTATTCGAGGGAATTGTCTTTATTTTTGGTGCCATGGTGAGTTCATACTAATCTTCTACCTTTCCTGCCCCAGCCCTGAAGATAATTTCTCTCAAAGTCACTGGTTTCTTGCATTGTCAAATGGATCCCTGGTCCAAATGACCCAAGCCAAGATCTGTCCAGTGCTCCCAGGCCCTGCAATGGACAGAACTAATCCACACCCAGCTGCCTTTGGAAGGTCAGTAGGAGTCACTCTGACCAAAATCCTCCCACTGACCCCTCCACACACTGGCTTACAAGAATCTACTTGATCTTGGGCTTTGCTTCCTTCTAGGCACACTAGACAATGGGTTTCTTTCCTGTTCCTCTAGCACAAAATAAATTTCTACCCCAGGCCCTTTGCACTTATCCCTGCTGACCAGAACTCTCCAAATTTGGATGGTTCATTCCTTTAATTCAGGTCTCTGCACTGACATTTCCTTAGGAAGGAAGACTTTCCTAACCACCCACTACCAAGTGACAAATTCCTCTTTTCCTGCTCCAATGGTCTCTAGACTTTCATCTTCATTACATTTTTATCCCACACTTATCAACATCTACATACATAGTTTCATCAATTTTCCAGTTCGTATCTGCCCTCTCTGTTAGAGATAAGCTCTATGTTTTTACTCCGAAATCCTCAGAACATAAAAAAATACCTGGCATATAGCAGATGCTTGATATATATTTGTTGAATGAATAAGGGATCAAGAGTCCAAGCTTTGGAATCAGGAAAGTGTCCTTCCTCCACCACCAGCTGCAGCTGAGTGAAACTGGGAGAGTTTCTTAAACAGCTCCTTTAGTTTGTCATCTGGAGACAATAACACATAGCTCATGAAGAGTTATTGTGAGAATTAAACAGGACAACGTGAAGGGATCTTTATTGAGTTAATGAATGAGTTAAGTACTTGGCGAGTGGCACCAGATATTAAATGACAGTTGTCAGCGTCCGCCTTCTCCTCCTCAACATCCCAGGAAGGTTGTGGCTTGGGTCATAGCACTGGGTTCACCACGGCTGGTCTCCCCAATTCTTCCGGCAGAGCGAGTCTGCCAAGCTTCCTTCCTTCTCCAGCCCAGGGGTTGGAGGCCCCTCCATGGGGCCTCCTGCGGTGTCCACATGACTGTTTTTGCAGAGGGGCTGGGCCGCTCTCCCTTGGGCATGTTTTGAGGTGCAGCCGTGTGAGAAAACCTAAAAGGTGCAACCAATTTGTTCAACAGAAATGGAAACCAGGCCCCAGTGCATTGCATCTGGAAGGAGCAAGAGGAGCAGAGAGCAGAGAGAGGCTGCAGTTTACAGGCAGCTGCCCAGGGCCCCTCAGAGGAATGGCTTCTCCCTGTGACTCTAGCAGAGGGACTGGGATGTGTTGGGGACCTAACACCCACCCAGATGCCCTTCCTCCGGGGCTCAGAGTCCCTGTCAGTCACCCCACACACCCGCTTCCCGACCCTGACTCAGGAGGGGGCTGAGGCTTTGCACGTCCTAATGCGCCCTGCCCACCCAATCGGCTCCCCCAGGAAGCGCCGCCTTATCCAGGCGGTGCCCCAGCTATGCCCGGGGAAAGGGCCCAGACAGCCGGAGGCCTCCCTGCCCAGCCGGCTGGCCTTGGGGACGCAGCTGGCTCCCAGCCACAGGAGGCCAGGCAGTCTCTCCAGTGCCCAGGAGACATATACATGTGGGGCAGCCTGGCTGGCATCCGGACAGATGTGGCTTGTAGGAGAGACAGGGGCTTCGAAAGTCTGCAGGATGGTCAAGGCCAGCAGAGGACGGCAGGGGCCCTGGGGTCCCATTTCCCAAAGCCTGAAAATGGCGACAGCTGCCCAGAGTCCCTCCCAGGAGGCCACAGGGCCAACAGCTCCAGCGCCTCACTCTGCCAAGTGGCCACGAGTGCTCGGCGTCATGGTGAGTGGACCTGTCTCGAGGAGGTCCTGGGGGCGCAAGACCTGTCCCCACCAGCCAGCATGTGTCTCATACACTTTAAAAATGTCTTTAAACGTGTTGTAGTAAAGCACACATGGCCAAGAATGGTGTTTATGGTGACTTCAGTCAAATAAAAGAATTACGGCACATCCTCATCTGCCTCTTTCACTGGGTCTGGCACCTGCAACTTTCGGCTCTTCCTCAGAGTCAAAAGTGACCACAGCGGGTCGATGCTTGGAGCCAGCTCAGGACCCTGAGGCAGCTGTGACAGCACAACTGAAGACATGCCTGAAAGAGGACTCCAGAGCTGCTGCAGAAAGTGGCAAAACCTGCGGGGTAAGTGCATGCAAAGCAAGGACGAGCCTTTCGGGGTGGACTGAAGGCAGTCTCTCTTACTGTAACCGATTTGATTTTTAAAACTTAAACACTCGCCATACTTTTGATCACACCCAGCCTCTTCTGGTCAGCCCGACCCCTGCTGTGCTTCTCGCCACCCTCTCTGGCCAGCTGACTCCTGGCGAGCTGCTGGGAAGTTCAAACGTCTGGAACCAAATGTTGATGCTTAAACTCGTGAGCTTGGTGCCAAATCCCCTGGATTCAAGCACAGCTCTGCTGCTCTAGCCAAGTGTCCTCGGGGGCATTGTTTCTCTGTGCCACAGCTTCCTGGTTTTAAAATGTCAGTGGTGATAACAGGTCTCACCTGCATTGAAGAGACAGGAAGTTCCTGAACCATGCTTAAACTGCAATCCCATTTCTCTTAAGCTAAAATTCCACTGCATGAAACTTTTTGTTTGGGCTCAAAAGTCATCCCAAGGTCCTGAAGGGTCCCAGTTAACACTGTGAACATAAACCACTGTGGTGTGAGGTGGAGACAGACAGAGTTGGTTGCCTGAGTGCTCATACTGTGTGGGTTCTGGCTGCCTGAGATGAACCTCATGGACCACACTCCAGGAATTTAACATGATGCTATGGTAGCCTAAGAGGGACACTTACTGCTGGGCTGAAGGCATCAGACAGTACCTCCTTTGCAAGGCTAACAATGACATTCGAAAATCCTGCCGTAAATACTCCAGATGTGGCTTGGAGTCTGTTTCAAAAAGCAGAACTCTATCGGTGCAGGACATTTCTCAAAGCTGGCTGTGTGAAATACTCATCCCTTGGAATGCTAATAGATGTTCCATGTTCCATGTTCAGTGACAGAGCTTTTCAGAACCTTTAATGTGTAAACTTATATCTTGGATTCCCAGGATAGGGCCATTATCCAAAACCTATCTTGAGAAATGCTAAGCTGGTGAGAGCAGGGATTCAGAATCCAAGAATACTGAAGGATCGAGTCCCTGCTCCTCAACCTTCTGCCTGGCAGGATGATTTGTAAGGTAAATGACTTCATCTCACTGAGTTTCAGATCTTTCCTCCAGAACTAGGACAAAATACATATCTCCTAGCTGGCTACATGGATAAACTATGTTTGTAAAGAAAGATGACATGCATAGGTGTGGGATAAAGATGAAAACTGATGCTGGTATTTCTTGCAAAGAGATCTTGGTGGTAACAAGATTTTCCCAGATACCCAAGTCTGTGCTGCTGTACATGGAGACCAGTGGACACCCAACTTTTGAGACATGGTTAATTGGTAAGTGTGAATACATGCCAAATTTAGAAGACCTTTTAAATTGATTACATGTTGGTAGAGAATGAATTCGATGAAATGCAGCATTAAATTTCCCTTTTGCTTGTCAGTTTAAGCCCACTGCTAGAAAATTTTAGATCCCATGGTAGTTTGTGTTTGTGGTTCATGCCATATTTTTCTTTTGGCAACCATGATCCAAACGGTCAAACGACTCCTAAAATTGTTCCCCTTTGTAGCCTGATTGCCACTTAGCTTGTTGTCCAACAGCTCCTCAGAGCCACTGGCCACTTCCCAGGCTGTACAAGCAATACTTTGAGGGCTTTGGGTCCTGGCTGAATTTCCAAAATGTAGCCGGTGTGATCTTTCTCATCTTTTACATGCTTTGTTGGATTCATAAAGAACTAATGATTTAGTTTAAGATAATGTATAAACAATTCATGATAGAGACAGGCTTCAGAGTCCAGTTGGGAAAGCGTTGTTTGGCTCAGAGTCCACCAGTGTGGCCTGAACTTTTTTTTTTTTTTAAGATTTTATTTAAAGAGAAACAAAAGCATGTAAAGGGTAGAGATAATACAGAATTCCAAAAAAACAAACAAAAAAGATAAACAAAAGAAATCACTAGTTAATAAATTACATATTATCCTCTTAGAAATGGTTGTTCAAGTTACAAAATTAAAGCATACAAAGTAGATAGTCAAACAGTGAGAGTGTAAACAGCTACACATGCATGAGTCTCTACGTGTATTTCTATCCTTTCTGTTATTAGAGGGAAAAACAAAACTTAGCAAGACAAAACAAAACAAATTCCTATAAAAACATGAAACCAAAAAGTCATATAAAACCACAGTACAAGGTGATCTACAATGATTACTTTGCTGTTTCATATTATCTTCAATAGAATGTCTGTATCATCAGGCATAATTGAATATAGGAGTATAATTGAGTAAAGCAGTAAATAACAATATTAGTAAAATAAAACATTGTAGACAGTATAAAACTTCAAAGGCAGGTAATAATCAAACCATAGTGGATATTCTAGTGGATCTTGTCATCTTAAGTGCAGTTCCCTATACTCTCAGACTTGATACTATCAATCATAACAACTTTGAGTAAAATCTATCAATACAAAACAGCGATCCAACAAACCAGATTCGATTACAATGAGTCATGGTAAAACAGTGTAGGTTTTACAGAGCTTTAGATTAAGTTAATAGGAAATTAAGGATGATTACCGTACTATATACTGTTATTTTCAGGATTACTGTCTGTGCCCTCAAATCTAGTACAGGTAGAATGACTGGAACAGAATATAATACATCTAAGCAAAGTAGTGTGAGTAATATGGGTTTTAAATCCTGGTGCACTATTAACAATATAGCATATCAAGGCCTTCTATGTTAAAGTTTCTAGTTATCCTTCTCTGCCTCATTTCTGCTATGCTATTTTTCTGCCTTTGTTTAGTTTTCTCCTTCATTCTACTGCCTGCCCCACTCATTGAGGCCTTTCTGCCACTGTTCCTAAAATCCTGGTATTTTTTTCTCTCTCTCTATAATGTCCTTCAGTACGCTTTATAGGGTTGGACTGGTGGTCACAAACTTGCCCAGTTCCTCTTTGTCATGGAAGCATCTTGTTTCTCCATTAATTTCTAGTGACAGTTTTGCAGGATACATCAATCTGGGCTGGAGGCCACCTTCCTTCAGGGCTTGGAATACTTCACTCCAAGTTCTTCTTGATCTGATGGTCTGTGTCGAGAAGTCTGCCATGATCTTGATGGGCTTACCTTTATAGGTAATCTGTTTCTTTTCTCTGATGGCTCTTAATATTCTGTTTTTATATTGAATTTCTGGTATCTTGATTATTATATGTCTGGGTGTAGATCTGTTTTGGTTGTAGGTGGCTGGAGTTCTGTATGCCTCACAGAACCGAATGTCATTTTCTTTTCCCATGCTTGGGAAGTTTTCCTTAATTATTTTTGTGAATAGCCTTTGTAATTCACCTGTATGTATTCCTGCTTATTCATTCACGTTTCTTTATTCTTAAATTGTAGATTCTCTTGTCATCTTCTAGCCTTTGTATTATTACTACCTGTTTCCTTGTTATTTTTAAGAGCTTTTTCCTTTCATGATCACACATTGCAAGCTTGTCTTCAAGTTTTGATAGTCTATCCTTAGTTTCTTTTAAGGAGTTTTGCCAGCTTTCAATGGAGTTTTTAATTTCCTGGTAGTCTTTTTGAATCTGTTTCATGTATTCCATATTTTCTTTACATACTTTATCTAATGTTTCTCTCCTTTTTTTGTGTTCCTCCCTTCTTCTATCTATATCATTCTAAGAGATGCTTCCTGAGAGCATTTCTTTTATTACTCTACTCATATCTTGCTTTACCTGATTTAATATTTCAGTTTTGAGCTCATCTACAAGGTCCCGAAGATATCTCTTAATGTCCATTGAAGCCATGTCTGATGTTGTGTGTTTGCTGCCCTCAATCTCCCTTGTTTTTCCTTCTCCTGGATCAGGGCTCTCAGGGTTCTGGGCTGGGGGCCTCCTCCTGCCTCTCTCTCTTGTCATAGCCCTGGCTTCCTCCACACAGGTTACAGTGCAGGTCCCAGCCCCTTTCCCTGTTGGCCACGTTTCCTCCAAAGCATGCTGGCGAGGGAACTCCGCCCTTTCCCTCCTGCTCTTGTCACTGAGGTGTAAGCAGCAGCTGTGTATGCCTGCCCCTCCCCACCAGGCCAGCCAAACTTCAGGGGCAATCACCCAGTCAGTGTGTGCTAGGAGCAGGGTATCGATTTGGGATGTCTCATTGGGTCCTGGCCAGGGGCACAGCCCAGTCCAAGCAAATTGCACAAATCTGCTCTGGGGAGGGAGCAACCAACCAAGGTCACTGTTACTCCCAGTTCAGGCTCCTCCTGCCCAATTCCAACATGTGGTCCACCTGGTCGTGCCCTTCCTGTGGATCACTGAGGGTTCCTCCACCGGTTCTGCTCTCCATTGGGCTCACCAACCCCCAACTTCAGCGCTGCCGTGCTTCCTGTGAGTGGCAGTGGGAACAAGTTTGGGCAGCTCTGCCTGCTGGCACAGATTCAAGCTGGTGCAAAATTGGTGGGTCATTGCAAATACACTGTGTCCTGTCGTTTTTAGCTATTTCAGTTGTAGTCCTGAAGTATTTGACGAGCTTTTTTAAGTTTTAATTTCTTCCTGTGTCAAAAGGATCCATCTCCCTCTGTCTGGATCTCTCCAGGGTGTTTTATTCTGGCACATGAATTGTTTCTCCCGGGAGGCTTTGTATTTTGTTGCTCACTGATCGGCCATCTTGTCTTCTCCTCTGGCCTGGACTTTGATTTCATTGCAGCCTCAGGCTTTGAACATATCTCCTGGCCAGACCGGCACTTTCAATTTAATCACAATGGAGCGTGTCTATACCAACTGCTTTCTCAAGGCTTTTCATGAAGTGAGTTAAACAGATTGCTGGACTCCAGGGCTTCAAATAGGCATTTGCCTTATGACACAGTTTCTGCATCTACCGATGTCAACCCATCCAAGGGGAGCAGACCTAGGCACAATCCCTGAGCACAGACAGTGGGTAGCATGGAAGGTATAGCTCTGTGCTGCCCCTGCATATGGTCATGTGTGAACACATGTGATCCCGAAAAATCATCTCTGAGGACATTTCCTAGAAAGAGTCATATTTGATTCACTTTTGCATTACCACCTGATGTACAACCTTGAACTCAAAAGCTCCATACATGTATAATAGGCAGAGAAAGAGGAAAGGAAGGAAGGGAGAAGAAGGAGACAGGAAAGAGAGACAGGAAGCCAACATGACAGGAGTAAACCAAAGAAGGGCGGGAGGACAGAGCAGCACCCCTTGTGGGAAATCCCAGTACAGCCCTCCAGGCTCGGATGTGCTGTGCTCAAGTTGACCTTTGAATGTCTGAGTTTCCCTGACTCCCTGTTTTGTTTGTTTGTTTTCATTTCCACACAAACAGTTGCAATGTTGCTGTGGGCACTGATACCCAGTCTCCTCTTACAAAGACCCAAGGAGGCTGGCTATAGATGATGCCACCTGTGCTGAAACAGCCTGGCTATGGGTGAGGGACAGGGTAGGGACGGAAACAGACCCTGAGGCCCAGTGGAATGGAACATGGGAACACTGGGGAACAGCTGGATCCCTGGGGCTTGAGTCTGGTCTGGGGGTGCTCTGGCCACAGAACCCTTGCTGGGAGTCAGCCTGACCCCCTCTAGTAACTTTCCTTTCCGCTGCAGGTAGCCCCAGGGAACAGGCTTGTCCTCAGGGACCTCACTGCCATGGACAGAGAGAGGAGGAGGGCAGAGATGGAGCAATTAAGAAAGACTGATCAGGCCCTTAATTGAGCTACAGGAAGCCGGGTGGCCTAGCGCAGTGTGTGCCAGCATCCTTCCAATAAGCACGTCTCTCGGGGAGGAAGCCCCGCCATGCCCTCAGCTTGCAGCATTCCCGTCACAAGTCCCAGGTCCCAGAGGCACAAGCCCGGAGCTGCTGGCGGGCCAGGGTGTGTGGGCAGGCAAGGTGGCATCCTCAGCTATTGCTCCCCCGCAGCCCAGGTCTCTCCTATGAGGCTGGGTGCAGTGGTTGGCGATGTCACCTGAGTTGCCCTTGGCCCCGTTGGAGCTCATGAAGACCTCCCAGCCCAGCATCCTCAGAAAGGGTGGGTGTGACAACCTGTGGCTCCCTCCTTTGCCCCCTATGCTTGCCCCAGCCCTGCCCTCTCAGCCACATTCCTGGAAAGAGGGGCTGAGGCCCAGCCCACTGCCCACTGCCCAGGCAGAGACACTGGTTCTATTTTTACAACCATTCCTCCCTAATGAGCTTCCCTGTGGCTGTTTCCAGCCAAAGCCCACACCAGACAGGAGCTTCTCAGGGCAGGACTTGTGTCCTCAGCAGCTGGCTCGGCCCAGGGCCCTGGCAGCCTCATTAGACAATTCCCAGAACCCACACGGCCCCTGTGAGCAGCTCCAGAGCAGTTCATCGCTCCCAGCCTGAAAAGACCAGCCACATTCTCCTACCCCTGAAAACATATGTCCAGCTGCACCGGAGCCAGGTATGGGGCCCTGGATAAGCTGGGAAATACTCACTTTATTGTTCTGAATTTTAATTTATATGCATCCTTGTTTGCTGTGCATAACGATCACAGTCTCCATGAGGAGTCAGTACATGCACATAACACATCTTGTTTTTATTTCCTCTCCCTTTGGGGAATGATCTATGCTCCTGTTTCCTATTATCGAGCTTTTATTTTGCTCTTTATTTGTGCTTTGGGTTTCTCATAGAAGAGAAACCATTCAATAGTTAGATGCGTGCATCTGATTTAGTTCGCTGGATGTTAAGGTCTCCAGGTGTCCCTATTTTGCTACAAATGACTCAGGTCTGTCCTTCAATGTGGAAGAGTAATACACCATGGTGTGCAAATGCCACTTTCTTTACCCGTTCCTGTGTCACAGACATGAAGGTCACTTTCAAGATTTAGCTATTGTGAGTTTTACCACCATAAAATGTGGGTACACACGGATCAAAGAACTTGTTTGCAACGCGGCCTGCCTGCATGGGGACCCTGGGTTATGAGCTGATCCATGCAGCACAGGAAGTGCCACATGCCCCGCGCCCCCGCCCTTCTCATGTTTAGTGGTGTCTTCACCCTCATCTCAACGTGTGCTACCACTGACAGCTGCATCCACCAGGCAAAAGCTCACCGCAAGCTTAAAGCCAGTCCATGCAGTGGTCCTGCCGCCCTACTTCTCCTGAAAGGCAGCTTGAAGTCCAGAAGTTCACAGTCTTCATCATCTCCACTCTGCCTCACTCTCTGCTGCCTGCACTGATTCTCAGCAGAGGGGGTGGAAACCATGGTCACTCCCTCTTTCAGGATTAGACTTCTTGAGAGATGAGGTTCCCTGAGGGAAAAAGCACAATGTTCTCCTCCAAATGTCTTACACAAAACTCCTGAACTTGACTTCCCAGTTCTTTTCCTTGTGGTTGGCATTGCGTTTTTAAAATCTCCATGTTGAAGTGTCTCAGCACTGGCCTGGGGATCCGAAAGGAAGGTCTAGGTTCACATTTATAAATACGAGGGGTGGTTGAATAATATGGCAAATGCTTAAATTTTTAAAAAATGATTACAATAAATGATTGGTGCCATTAGTTTCCTTCAAAATACTTCCCTTGGCTTCAACCAAGCCATTGTCCTTGTCACTTTCTGAAGCCGCTCTGGATGTCTGCATTCACAGGAGTCTACAACATAGTGACCGTTGCTGCCGAGTGCCACCCAGAGGAAAGGAAGGCTCATTAAAAATCATAACGCAGGGACCTCATCCACCTTACCACATCTGACACCATGTGACCTGTGGCTCTTCCTCAAGGTTGAAATGGCCATGACAGGTCAATGCTTTGAATCAATTCAGGACATCAAAGCAGGCAAGACAGTACAGCTGTTACGGTTTGGGTTCGCATGGCCTCTTCAAGCCTCATGCAATCATGGATGCCGGATGCTCTGGAATCTGGCATTTGTGATTGGTCTGTTGTCTGGTGCTGGGATTGGCAATGTGAGTGCTGTACTTACCCCGAGGGTGGAGCCGGCACATGGTGTAAGGGTGGGAAGAAGGCCTGTCTTCTCCCTTTGCTCTGTTTGCCCTTTCTGTTTGTGGTGGCCGCCATGCCATGCCATCTTGCCTTGGAGCCAGCTGAGTATGGCTAAAACCCCCAAAACTGTA
Organism: Hydrochoerus hydrochaeris; assembly: GCA_004027455.1. NCBI lineage: Eukaryota > Metazoa > Chordata > Mammalia > Rodentia > Hydrochaeridae > Hydrochoerus > Hydrochoerus hydrochaeris. The sequence continues at coordinate 13,192 of PVLA01012028.1, forward strand.
AGAAATAAACCTTCTTTTTCTTCACTTTGGGTGTCCAGTATTTTATCTCAATAATGAGAGAAAAGCACCAAGGAGCAACTAAAGTCACTCAGGGATTCCTAAGAGCTCCAGAGCTGCTGCAGGAAGTAGCAAGGATCCTAGGTAAGGACGTTCAGAGTGCTCCGAGAGAGGAGGAAGCCATGTGTCTTCTACTCTCACAAATGTTTTTACTTACACACTGTATTTTTTTTTTATCACACTACTTAGTGCCACAGAGGAAAGGGGCAGAAACAGACTCTTGGGACACCGCTGCATTCTTCTAGCTTTGGCCTCATCTAGGTTATGCGAGGAGAAGTCTGCAAACCCTAAGGCATCTGGTTTCCTTTCTGGCATGTAAATAAAAACCCTAGTGTATGAGAAGGTCATTTCCCCATTTACACGCTGAGCAGCCCAAGGCAACACCCTCAAACAGCACGCAAGGTCCTTCCTAAAGCCACCCAAGCATCTCTTCCCACTCTCGCCCTGCAGGCTCCGGTCTGGGCCCTGCAAACCACTCCCAGTGCCTCAAACTTGCCTTCTATTTCCTGTGGCTTTTCTGTTTCCGTGTTCTCCCTTTTCCCTCCTTATCTTTTTTTTTCCCCTTCCGGTGTTTTTTCCAGGAAGTCTTCCTTGGCCACCACCCCAGGCCTCTCCAAATTACTACAGGGCATCCTGTGCTTTCCTTTTCTCAACCGGGGCTGGGACCCAGTCTGTCCATCTCTTCACTGCTGTTCTCAAAGCAAAGTATAGGACACCCCAGCAAGTGAGATCTGCACAGGAAGGCACACTTCCATTCACAAGGAAGCATCGCCTTCTGCCTACCTCCCTATTGGCCAGGGTCTCTTCACTGAGGTCACTAAGAGCTGTCAGTTCCCACCCACGCACATGGAATTGGAATAGTGGCTTGCGACATTCAGAAGAGATTTAGAGATCCTGGTGATTATTTGGATGGATTTGTATCATGTTGCTGCACCCACAGCACAGCAAGCTTTTGATCAATATGCAGAGTGGACGTGGGGCAATGAATTAACCTAGAGTTTAGCAAAGGACCCAGAGCATGTTTTGCCAGGGATAAGGCACGGGTGGCCTCATCCGTCTTGCTCGAGCCATATTCTGCAGTACGCACTTTCTCCATCATCAGGGTGGTGACTTTTTCAGGGTTGTTGACAAATACAAACTCACTAGGGAAATTCTAATCATCCCTAAGCTAGCTGCAGCTTTGGGGCCATGAGTCGTAACCTTAATGAGTATAAGTAGATGCCATCTGTCCATCCACCCCCGCACAGCCGCACCAGCCCCTCTTTATCACTCAGTCTGGGACAGCTGCCAACTCCTGCTGGGGCCACTCTTAGAACACAGGGCAGGCCTGTGGTTCTCACCAGTGCAGGGCTTGTCCTTCAAATAAAAGTAAGAACAACCGTGTATCTCACCGCGATGGGAGAACCTCCAAAACTATCTCCCATCCGGGGTCTCCAAAAGTTAGTCTGTTGGAAGCACTCCAGTGGCTTGCAACACTGTTCTTCCCCAAAGCCTCCAAACACAGGACCACCCAACAGCTCTCTTTTAATTTCTTCAAGGTGCTTGAGGCAGAAAGGAAAGCTCACCAAAGAACCCAGGGTAATGTGCACTGCATGCAGAGCTTGGCAGCTGAGGGGACCTCAAGACATGTCAAGGACCTGTTTCTCTGTCTGTCCTCTCTCTGTGGTTGCTGTAGGCAGATTCCCTTGGGGAACCCCAGCAACAGTGGACTTCCATCTCTCTCTCTCACTATGGCGTCTCAGCTCCTGTGGACAAGCAGAGGCATTGTGATGGTCTGATTGAAGGTCACACCTCCACTCAGGTCACATGTTCATCCCTGATTGAATCACTGTGATGGAAGAAAAAAGATGCCTCTGTGGATAGGCCCAAGGGCACACACCATAGGGTAGAGAGAGTAGCAAAAGAAGATGCTGAGAATGTGCTACTAATTATTTCCCAAAGGAAATTCAAATGTGACTGCTAAGCGGCCAGGGGTGATTCGTACCATGAGGTGGTTGCATGCTTCAAAAACCTGACAGGTGCTTAGTATCTCTGTCCCAAGCTTTCTCTGTGCATAGGTAATATTATGTAAGTGTGAATATAATATGCATATATTCATTCATATTGTAAGGAAATAATTAGAAACAGACTCAGCTCCAAGACACAGAAATGATCCTTGCAACATTGCTGCAAAGTGGGTTAGCGATGTGGTGAAGTCAAAGGCATGCACACACTGCAGTGGTATCTCTGAGGAGCATTAGCATAAGAAAACATTCATAATATAACATACATGGGGCTGAAATAGATGAATACATACAATACATATAATATGTAGGGAATGTATTCATAAAACTACACAGCAAAATACTATTGTTGATTATGTTTTAGACCTGGGTTTTCTATCAGAAAAAAAAATAATAAGCAAGTTATTTGTTAAGAAAAAGCAACTGTGTTCCCTGGAATTATATAATCGTGTTGTCAGATTATCAAGCCAAGCCATGCTGGGTCCAATGGGTTCTAAAGGAGGCATGGTGTGAGGGAAGGCTTGGCGTATAGAGTCCTGTCCGACAGAGTGGACACACAGGGTGCAGTGGGCTTGAAAGAAGAACCAGGCAGCAGTACCGAAGGCCTAAAGCCATGTAGCCTTTCTGTTAGACAGAGACTGAAACCAGACTGTTAGAGAATCCAAGCACTGAAAATGTTGTATTGCCTGCTTCCAGGAATATTTCAAATAAACACAAGACCACTCAATGAAACACTATTTTGTAGGTATTATATTTGGCAATATTTTTTAACATACACACACAAATATCATTTAGGAAAGAAGGCATTCCCTTATATTCAAGTTCTTTCAAAATGTGTGATATTTTGGAACATTCTCTGAAATTATTCATTTTCAGCAAAATATACTATTTGGGGGAGATAATAGGCTAAAATTATCCCAGTTAGTACTGACTTGGAATAACTGCAAAGGTTATGTGGCAGCACTGATAAAATTCAACATGTTTGCTATTTGTTATAAGTCAATAATTATTGTGTGAACCTGTAATTACAAATATTAGATATTGCTGTAAACTTTGTGGTAAATATTTTAAAGCCACTTTAATATGAAGCAGAGTAAGTGTTACACTGAGTAAACTGCAAACAAATACACACCACGAAGGGTCGTGTTATGGGAACGATCCCGATGTGCTCACCATGAAACCCCCAGAGCCCGCGCCGCAGGGCCCAGTAAGTGCGCTGTGTGTGTGTCCCAAACAACTCGCGCAGAAGTGCAGGTGATATTCTCCAGGAATAAACTTTTTGACTCTTCAAACCTCAAAATACGGTGTGAATAACTTACAAATGTCCCCAATGATGGCAAAGATAGCTACAAAGAGATACTTGCAAAGAGTTTGAATGGTGCTCATTTGTGCTGCACTAAAGATAAAAGGCCTTGATTTCAAATTGCTCTACTTGACATAATTGTGACCTATGTACATAACTAATTTTGAACTTACATACAATATATGTAATATGTAAACACTTGACTACTATCTCCATATACTCGTAAGTTCATTTTTCGTGTTGGCAAACAAAACTTTGCTTCGATTTTCTCACTGGAAGAATAGGAAATAAATTCACCTTCAGGTATTTAATCAAGACAGAGAACAAATTCAAGAATGTTATGATTTTGGTCATAATGGTTTTAATTCTTTCTCTGGACTGTTTTAGGTACATTTGACCCTGTTTTAGGTGCATTTGTCTCTGTTTCAGGTGTGTTTGTCTCTGGATTTGCCAGTGCATTCTCAGTCCCTTTTAGCTCCTCTGGGCCACCTCAGACCTGCAGTGCATACAGGATCCAGAGCAAATCCAGGAGGGAAATGCAGCCACACACAACTCACCCCATTCAGGCTCTGGGATGGATGCCATGTCACAGCGCTGTCACTCTCTGCAGGGATTAAGACCCCTTTATCTCCATCCCTGATTTCCTGCCTATTCGTGGAATCAGTAGTAGCAAAATCTCATTAACCCTCTAATTAGTTTCCCAGTCCAAATCCATGGTGGCTTAAAACAACGGCAATGAATTTCCCTCACAGTGCTGGAGACCGGATGCCTGAATCAAGCAATCAGTAGAATTGGACTATTTGGAAGCCTCTGAGGGGAGATCCACGCATGCCTCCTCCCAGCTTCCAGCGGTCTCAGGCAATCCTGGCACTCTGGCATCATGCCAGCCTCTCCCTGTGTCTCTGTGTCACCTTTTCCCTGTGTTCAAAAGACCCTCTATTTCATCATCAGGACACCAGCCAGTGGACTCACACTTCACCCTAAGTCCAAAGTGATCTCATCTCAAGGACTTAATTTACTTACACCTGAGGAGTCTTTCCAAAGAAGGTCCCTTGTGCTAGGAATTGGGACTTCACCAGTGACAGGTGGTGGAACTTCTACATATATTCTTGGGGCCTCTTGACAACTCACTATTTTTCTATACCACAAGTAACTATTCTTGAGAAATAAGCATTTCAAACACAACTGCATCCCTACAGCCTTTGACCACTAGGGCAGTGCCATCATGGTTCCTGTTTAACATCTGGTAGGCATGTAGAGAAGACAGACAGAGAAAAAGGCCTCCATGAGGCATTGTCCAGGTCTCTTCACAGTATTCTTAGTCTGCCCTAGAGGGGCATGGAAAAAGAAGCTACAAAGTAAAGTTAACTTAAAAATAAAGCCCCTTACCCATGGTACCTCAGAGGGTCTACAGGAGCCTCAGTGATCCCTTCCTCCACCCTAGAGGACCTCAGAAGGTCCACAAGAGTGTAGATAACCCCTCTCCCTACCCAGAGTATTTTTATGGGTAGATGAGAGTGTGGGGGAGTCCTCTTCTCACCCAGAGGACCTTAGTGAGCTGGTGAGAGTGTGAATGAGTCTTCTCTCCATACAGAGGACTCTGGGTGGGCCTATGAGAGCACTGGTGAGGCTCCCCTGACCCAGAGGAACCTGAGTGGGCCTGCAAGACCCTCAGTGACACAGTAGGGCCCCAGATGGGGCACACACTATGGACAGCTGGATCTGGCAACTTGGAAAATTCTGAAACCACACTAACAATATGAGCTAAGGGGTTGTTCACGTCAATACTCATAGGCTAGTCAGCCCAGGAAGAATCCAGGACTCACCCAACTGTCTCTGCAGGAAGAAATCAGGTGACTGGACCCTCCCCTAGACTGTGTGACCTGGAAACTGGATGAATGTCAGACACACAGTAGGTCCCTAAGACACAGATGATAGACAGACAAGACTAGAGAGATTGAAAAGACTTAATTATGTACCTAGGGGTAAAAATGGCAAGCTGTTGGAGAAAAGAAATAGATCACCTATCAAGGAAAACCCATTAGAATCATAGCCAACTTCTCAACACAAACCCTCAAGTCAAGAAGAGCTTGGAATGAAGTATTTCAAGTCCTGAAAGCAAACAACTTCCAAACCAGATTGATATATCCTGAAAAACTATCTTTCAAAATTAATGGAGAAATAAGGTACTTCCACAACAAAGAACTTAAGAAATTCATGTACACCAAACCAACCTTAGAAAGAGTACTAAATAATATTCTAGATAGAACTAACGGCATTTCCTGAGGTCTGCACCATGTTGGAACTTGGTGCGCTGGGAGAACCAGCAGCCAGCTTGCCACTCTGGTGGGTTGCTGGGGCCTGACTGGCCGGAGCCACTCAAGTGTGAGAACTATTGGCATTTCCTGAGGTCTGTGCCATGTTGGAACTTGGGGCACTGGGAAGGAAAGCAGCCAGCTCGCTGCTCTTATGGACTATTGTGGGCCCGCCAATGTGCGGACTAAGAATCAAACATTCCTCCCCATCTCAGTTAGCAAGTGGGAGCTGGAGGTCTGAGTATCTCTTGGGAGGATGAACATATGCAGTGTGACAAGTAAGGGGGATTTCCTTCTACCATCTCTTTGAAGGCAAATATTTTTATCACTGTTTTGCTCAGTTCTGATTAATGGTATTGCTCTATTCAATATTCTGTTTTTATAAGTTCGGTATTTCCTTCCATTTGCTCTACCTGATTGAAAGAAGAGCCAATGTGAAGAGAACAGGATGTACTATTGTGCCTATTGCTGTTGTCCTGGTGACCTGCTTTGGGGTTCTGTGCCAATTTCACTGCACTGTCTCGGATAGCTTTGTTCCGTCTTGTTCTGCTGTATTTTGTTACCTTTAAAGTTAAAAAAAAAAAGATAAGTAACAAAATACCTCCAAAAAAACTCCCAACTCCACCAAAGCTGATCGATGGGGCATGGATGAGGAGAAACTCAAAAATAAAGCAACAGAATAACATAAGGTGATTAAATAACAACAACAAAACAATCAGTAAGGTACTGAGCAAGCTGAAACATGATATAACTAAACAGATAATGGACTTAAAAAGCAAAAGGTGGAAAAGAAAGTGCTTTAAGGTGCATTTATGTTTAGGTGTGTAGGATTGATAACCATGTTGCTAAGTTTTTATTGGATCATTGAATAGAACTGTTTGCAGCCTCACTGTTTGAATGTTCACTTTGTATGTTTTAATTTTGTAACTTGAACAACTATGTCAAGAAGACAATATGTAATTTATCAACTAGTGACTTCTTAACTGTTTATTTTTTTCTGAAATTCTGTATTGTTTCTACCCTTTTTTCTGTTTTGATTTTTTTCTCTTTAAATAAAAATTTTTAAAAATGTTCTAGATAGAGATTAAAAGGATCACCATTCCCAGCACAACAGGAAGAAACCACCAGGCTGGGTAGGCAGTTAAACAAAGGGGGAAAGCAGGGAACTAACAACAGGAAAATAAAATGACAAAGATAAGCCAGTAGGTTTCAGTTCTAACCATCAATGTAAATGGTCTGAATTCACCAATTGAAAGAAACGGATTGGCAGAATAGATCAAGAAACAAGATCCAATAATATGCTGTATAAAATAACTCAAAAAGAAACTCATAGACTGAAAGTCAAAGGATGGAAAACAATATTCCATGCAACAGGAACCCAGAAAAAAGCAGAGGTAGCTATTCTGTTTGCAGACAATATGAACTTTAAACTAAAAATGGTCAAAAGAGATAAAGAAGGTCACTACATACTTGTTAGAGGGAAAATTCAAGAGGACAGATAACAATCACAAATATATATGCACCAAATATGGGAGCACTATCTAAGACAAATATTAATAAACATGAAAAATCAAATACACAATAGCACAATTGTAATGGGGTACCTTAATATCACACTGTCACAGAGAGATATATCAACTATACAAAAAACCAGCAAAAATATAACAAAACTGATTAAAACATGGGAACAAATGGAATTAATAGACATTTACAAGTGTTTCACCCAACATCAGAACACACAATCTTCTCAGCCGCATATGGAACATTCTCTAAAACAGACTATATACTAGATCATACAACATGCTTAACTAAATGTAAAGGAATTGAAATCATCCTGTGCATATTATCCAACCACAGTGCACAAAAGTTGGAAATTAATGGCAAAAGAAACTGCAAAAATGACAAACACATAGAAATTAAATAATACCCTCCTGAACAACCAATGGATCACAGATGAAGTTAAAGTAATTAAGCAATATCTATAATTAAATGAAAATGCAAACACAATGTACCAGAACCTAGGGGATGCAATGGAAGCACTCAATGAAAGTCCTCTTAGGAGAGGAAAATATATAGCAGTGAATTCTCACATCAGGAAAAAAGAGTGAGCACAAATAAACAATCTAATGCTGCACCTCAAGCTTCTAAAAATAGAAGAGCAAGTCAAGACCAAAGCTCATAGAAGGGAGGAAATTATAAAGATCAGAATGGAAATTAACACAATCAAGACTAAGAAACCAATACAAAGAATTAATGAATTGAAGAGTTGGTTCTTTGAAAGAATAACAAATAGATAAACCCCTAGTCAACCTTATTAAGAAAGGGAAAGAAAAACTCAAATTCATGCAACGATAAATGAAAAGGGTGAAATCACTTCAGATCCTGTAGAATTTCAGAAGATCCTCAATACCTAATTTGAAAATTATTCACATAGACTGGAAAACACAGAAGAAATGGACAGATCCCTAGAAATGTATGAATTACCAACACTGAATCAAGAAGATATAAAAATTTTGAATAACCTAATGTGAATTACTGAAATGGAAAACATAATTAAAAAGTTACCAACAAAGGAAAGCCCAGGTGCTGATGGATTCACAGCTGAATTCTACAAGAAATTTAGAGAAGATTTAATGTCAATACTCCTCAAACTCTTTAATGAAATTGAAAGGGAAGCAATTCTCCCTAACTCATTCCTGGAGGTAAGAATTACTCTGATACCAAAAACCAGAGACGGACCCATCCAAAAAGGAGAATTATAGACCAATCTCCCTAATAAACATAGATGCAAAAATTCTCAATAAAATACTAGGAAACAGAATGTAGCAAATTATCAAGAAGGTTATACATCATGACCAAGTGGAATTCAACCCAGGAATGCAAGGATAGTTCAACATACACAAATCAATAAGCATAATATACCACATCAACAGAAACAAAGATAAAAATAACACGATCATCTCCATAGACGCATAAAAAGCTTTTGATAAAATCCAGCATTCATTCATGATAAAAACCCTCAAAAGAATTTGCCTCCCTTCCTGGTAAGTGCCGCTGGCATGAGCCAGGAGAAGAACCAGTCAGCATCTCCCATGAGCTTACTGTCACTTGGGCTGAGAATCAAACATCCCACCCCACCTCTATTAGCAACTGGGGACAGAGGTCTGAGCATCTCTTGGGAGGATGACCATATGCAATATAGCAAATATGGGGGATTTCCTTCTACCTTCTGTTTGAAGGCAAATATTTTCACTGTTTTGCTTTGTTCTGCTTAATTGTTTTGCTCTATTCAATATTCTCTTTTGATTGGTTTTATAATGTACTGCCTTTGGTTTGATTTTGTATACCTAATTCAGTGGACAACTATTGTGACGATAACGAGAAATACTATAGTAACTAATACTGTTATACTGGTATCCTGCTATGAAGTTCTGCACCAATTTCACTGCATTGTCTCAATTGGCTTTGTTCTGTCTTGTTCTGTTCTATTTTACTACCTTCAAAATCAAATTTAAAAAAAAAACTCAAAAAATTGGGATAGCTAGTCTCTACCTCAAACTGATAAAAAGCTATCTATGACAAATCAACAGCCAACATCATACTAAAAGGACAAAAACTGAAAGCTTTCATTCTAAAACCAGGAACAAGACAAGGATGCCAACTATCACCACTCCTATTCAATACAGTCCTGAAAATATTAGCTAGAGCAATTAGACAAGAGAGAAATAAAAGGAAAAAGGATAGAAAATGAAGAAGAGAAACTATCATTATTTTCAGATGACACGCTACTTGACATAGAAGATCCTAAAATCTCCACCAAAATACTACTAGAGTTAATAAGGAAATCTAGCAGTGTACCTGGATACAAAGTCAACACCAAAAATCAATAGTGTTCCTGTACACAAACAACAAACTCACTGAGAGACAAATTATGGAAATACCACCTTTCAAAATAGCATCCAAAAACTGAAATACTTAGGAATCAATCTAGTGATGGTATAGGGAAAAAAGAAACACTTCTCCACTGTTGGTAGGAGTGTAGACTGGTGCAACCACTGTGGAAATCAGTTTGGAGATTCCTCAAAAAGCTAAGATTGGAGGTCCCATTTGATTCAGCTATTCCTCTTCTGGGTATTTTCCCAGAAGAATTGAAAACACCATACACAATAATATATGTGCACCCATGTTTACAGCAGCACAATTTGTAATAGCTAAATCTTGGAAACAACCCAAATGCCCATCAACCATGGGATGGATAAAAAAAGAAGTGGTATTTTTATACTATGGAGTACTACTCAGCTATAAAGAAGGATTAACTTGATGCTTTTATAGGTAAATGGATGTGACTTAAGACCATATTCATAAGTGAAATAAATCAGGCTTACATGTGTAAATATTGTATTGTTTCCCTACTGTAAAAAACTGAAAGAGTAAATAAAATCCAAAATATGCACAATAGATATTGTGAAAAGGAAAGGGAAAGAAACTACTCAAAAGAAATGAACAACCTGGATAGGGAAAAGGAGAAAAGAAACAAGGGAAAAGATCAGATAGATAGAGACATATGCTACATAACTATACTACTAATCACTGTTAGTTCATCAAAAAGAGAAGTTTGTGCTTTTACGGTTTAATCATTTTTCAAGCCTGTATCCTGTAACCTGGACAACTACTTTGAAGATAACTATATGCAATATAACAATTGCAATATGCAGTATAATCTCCTATTATTTTGTTTTGAAATTCTATATCATCATTTACATTTTTTTCATTTTAAAATAAAAAATAAAACCACAATCCCAGACTGAATTCCCTTAGCCTGTACCATTACTGTAATTAATTTGTTTCTCCTCTTCACAAAGCTGAGGTCTGAGAGGGCAGAGACTGCCTTGGTCACCAGCGCAGGTCTGGTCACTCCGTAAATATTTGTCAAGTGAGAGTAAGGAAACCTCTGGTGCACTGGAGCTGTATACCTGAGACCAGCTTTCGCCTGGGCTCTGCCCTGCACAGTGTGTGAGTTCTTTCCGAGGAGGCTGCAGACCTGGAGCTACAGGTATTTTCCAGGAGACTGGCTTCCCGAGAACTAAAATGGGGCCAAGTCAGGGCAGTTGACCATTCATGGAGTCCTGGATTCTCAGACCCGGATATCAATGAGCCAAATCTAAAGCAGCTCTGCAGAACTTCTAACTGAAATGAACTTACAGAAGCTGTGGTGTGTGCGTGTGTGTGTGTGTGTGTGTGTGCATGTGTGTGTGCGCGTGTGTGTGCATGCGCGTGTGTGGGTGCGTGCATGTGCGTGTGTGTGTACGTGTGTGTGTGTGTGTGTGTGCATGTGCCATTGAAACTGAGGGAACCAAACAGAGATACATTTTCTAGAGAACAAAACCGACACCCAGCAGTTCTGTAGCCTATAGCACAAGTTCTGTCCCTAAAAGGTGCTTATCCACTCTCCATTCCTACTCTGCTCATTCACTCTCCCCTCTCCAACCTCCCTCCTCCGTCTGTGATTCAGTCCTGCATGACCTTTCCAGACTTTGCTAATTCATAACCACGTGGGTATCACCCTTCCTATGAGTACTCAAAATGTGGTAAAACAGATTAGAGAGATCCGCGCTGTCTTCCAGCTGCAAAGGAATGAGTGGTGGTGGGAGAAACATCTGTTCCTGCCATCAGGGCAGACACCGAGTCTGCAAGAAGTGGGACCAGTGCTGGGTCCCTGTCCCTCATCCTGGAGCCCTCTCCCCTCTGTACCCAGTCCGACAGTCTCTAGGTTCTACTACACATTTTCATGACATTTTATTCTATTAATAAATATGGCGCCCTCTTTTGCCACAGAATATAGGCAAATCAAGATGACTTGCCCATCTGAATATTTCATCTGTACTCATTCCTGATTGTTCACAGAAGTTTAAAAATGGCACCCAGAGCTTAGCCAGGTTGTCTTCCTCCTGGGCACACAGGACAGAGGGACAAAGTGAGGGTTTTCAGTTGTAACATTATGAAGGGTATCTCTAAGATAAGGACTCGGCTGAATTTAAACATACTACGGTGGAAGCAACGAAGAAAGAGAATGATGAAGATGTAAGACGGTTCTAGATGAAATTCAAATCCACAAATTTGTCTGTGATTTTAAGAGCAATTATATGGATCAAACATCTACAATTTTTGTATGTGTCATTGGGGGTGTTAATATGCAACTCACAGGGTTAAGGCAGATCTTGAGGGGATAAAGTTGCCGAGCAGATAATAACTGATCATTAAAAGCAAATGCTTCACTTCTTCAGGCCCTAAAACTGTTCTGACAGTAAGATAATAAATGTTATGGCTACCATAGACACATTTGTTCCAGATTTCCATATAACTATATTTAGACTCAGACTAGTTTCAAATACGGCAGCAGGAGCATATGTAACTTTGAATATAAGCCTGTGTATGCACACATTGGATCTGGGCGTTTGACTGTATGTAAATTACACCTTTAAAAATAGTCTACCTTCTCCTCTCCCCAAAAGAAGGATCACATTCCTACTCTCTGAACCACTTCCGTACCCTACTTCCCCACTCCCCGGCTATAGATGAGTCCTGGCTGGAAAGTGTGAAGACAACAAGCTGCTTAAATGTTCAAGGGCAGCATTTCCTCCACTGCAAACCCATCCTTCCTCGCTGGGACATTTCCAAAGGAGCAACACATGCTCCACGTGCATGAGATCCAGGGCTCCTCTACAGTGCCTCCCCAAGCCACACCCCCTCCTTTTCTGTCAGGAAAGTTTCTCTTCCATGACCGATGTGTCCTTGCTCTTTGAAACATCTTGAAAACAACTCTTATTTGCTCCCAAGGAACCAATGAGTGAGTTAACTGCTAGCCACTAGCTGAATGCAGAGAATCTAAGGACACGTAACTGCTAATATGTCTGGAGCATTTCCTCCTTGCTAGGAACTGTTCTAAGTTCACGTGATGTTCTAAACTCACGTAATGTTCGAGATGAAACATTTGGGGTGCTAAAATCATAATATTATCCACATAGTACAGCTGAGGAATGGGGGTAGGGCAAGTCAGGGGCTTGCATAAACTCAAACCACATGCATGGCAGAGCTGGGATTTGAATCTAGGCTTCTGAGGCGAGGCCCTTAACCACCACAGAAAGTGTACACTATGGCACAGGTTCCATGCTGGCCTGGCTGATTTGTTATGCAACAACAGACAGTCCTTGCTGAGGAAAATAAGGCAAAAGTATGAAAATTATCCCACCAAGCACCCAGAGATGGTAGCATCTGGTAAGTGTTTTCCCCTGGATAACAGACAGCACACAGTGCATACCAGCAGGGAGCTGCAGGGGCTCCCAGTGCTTGGGGGTGGGGTGCGTAGGGCCATGGAAAGCAGCCAGGGAGCCCTGGTGGAGCAGAGAGAAGGTATTCTGTGCGGGTGCTTGGCCTGCTCACCTCATGAGTCTCTTTACCTCTCCCATGGGTCCCTGAGGAGGGGTAGCCTGGCCATCCTTGCCCCATTTCCTACAGGGTGACAGGGTCCACATAGCAACTCCTTACACATCAAGAAAAGACGTCCCCCCTAGGGCCTCCCCGAAAGAGTCACAGAGCTCCACGCACACCCATGCTGATAGCAGCGCAGCACACAATAGCAGATGCCTGGACCTGAGTGTCCATCTACAGAGAGTGGATGAAGTAAATGCAGTGTTTACACACCACAGAGCACAGCTCTGCTGCAAAGAAGGGTAAATCTAACATTTGTAGGAAAATGGATGCACCTTGAGACCTTAATGTTAAGTGAAATAAATCAGACACTTGAGCTTCAACATGGCATGGTTTCTTTTATACAAAATAAAGAGCAAAATGAAAGATGGATAGTAGGAAGTTGCAAGATAGTAATTTTTGAGGATTCTGCACACTGATTTCCACAGTGGTTGCACCAGTTTACACTGGTGTTAATTCGTTACACAGCAGTAGATAACAAATACTATCACCCTACAAAGCTTTCTTCCTGTCCTCTTTTCCACTTCACTATTCTCTGTAATTTTCCTGCTCTGTGTGGTATTTAGCTTTTCACTTGGATACATTTCTGTCCTCTACTAACAACACGTATGGTCAAAAAAGGCTCACCGTTAAATTTGCAATCCCTATCAAGCTGCCTCCTTCATGGCAGAAATGAGATAGACATTTTCCAATGAGTGTATCAGTCGATTTCTCATGACTGAGGTCACTTGAGGCAGAGGGCTCTTTCTCCCAGCAGAACCTAAGGTGACTCAAAGCTTCACACAATGGATGGGGTCACACACCTGTGTGGTCTTCTGGTCTCTCTTTTTTCTCTTGGCCACCAATATTCAACCACAGTGTGCTCTCCTGATGGCCTCATCAAATCCCAGTCCCCTCCTGAGCACCCAACTTCCCAACGCCGTGGTCAGGTCCACTTTCCACCCCATCTGTGCCCACGAGAGAGATGCAATTTCACAATGAGGTACAGGGACAGCCCATACCAGAACCACGGCAAGGAGTGAGTGAGGGAGAGGGTCACCTCCCATTAGTAATAGCTGCATTTCTATGTGTACCCTGCCCAGTGCCTCTGTGACCCATGAGTAAGTTTCCTTTTTTCTAACACATCGCAGACAAATTCTTCTGTAAAGTAGACTCTTAAAGAACTACTACACCATGAAATAAAATAAAGCCAATTTTTAAATTATCATTAAGGTCTGCCGACTGTCAAATTGCTGTAAAAATGTCTAAGTGCTACTCTTAATTCTGTGTTTAACGCATCACGGTGGAGTCCTTTCTGCAGTATGCAGAAAACAATTCTGAGCATCACCTTGGAGCCTATAGCCCATGCTCTGGACACAGATGCTTTTTCCATTCCTGTGTACTCTTCCTCCTGAACTTGGGGTATTCTTCTTCCACAGGTCTGCTCTGGGAACTTCTCTGTAGCTCCTGGAGCCCAGCTCTGCTGCATCCCATTGGGAGGAAGCAAAAGCAGAATTCTGGAAGTTTTGACAGAACTTACAGCCTTGCTCAGCCCCTCCTCTTCCTGTCCAGCTTCTCCCTAGCCCTTCCTGCTTCTCCTGGGAGCAGTCCATTAATCATTCACCTGCACACACGTTCTCATCTCAGGAGCCGGTGGACTCCCAGCAGGCTCTGTCCTACTGTACTGTGACTACAAGGCTACAGGTCCTTCGTGGACCTGTGCTGATACTAAGGAACTAGAATGGGAGAAATTTCCAGTGGGGATGTTATGCATAGTTTCCATGAAGACACCCAGTGTCAACGTAATGACACTCGTGTTGTAGTTAACTCAGGAGGCATGATGAGGAAAACAGAAGAAATATTCTTCAAGAACGTTCATCCTAGAGTCAGTTGAATAGCATTTGCACAAACCAAATCAATACCAGCTACTGCAAAGGTAGCACTAGAGGCTCTGTCGGTTACCATGGGAAATGTTAGATCCAGGTGCCAAACCCACCACTCTTCCCATAGCACTAACCAGACGTGGAGTCATCAGTCCCAATCCCATATGAGGCTGCCTCTCTGGGCTTGCAGTTTCAGGTTGTTTTCACCACACCAGGCCACTTGCCTGGCCTCTGGGTCAGTTGAGAACCAGGACCACTTGCCTGGCCTCTGGGTCAGTTGAGAACTGGGGCATCCTGTCTGACACACCATTATTCTCTTTCTCACATTCCAGTTTACAAACTGCCTCTCCCATGCAGCCAATGGGTCCCTCACCTAGAAGCCTGGCCTTATCCTTCCTGTCTTAGTCACTCTGTTGTCACTCAGATGCAAGGGCCGACACCAATAACTTAAAGGAGAAGTTTGCTTTGGCTCATGTTCAGTCCATGGTGGGCTGGTTCCAAGGCAGGACAGCAGGGCAGAGGAGCCTGGCAGAGCAGAGCTGCTTATAGCAAGACAGACAGGAAGAAGAGAGAAAGGAGGAGCCAGCGAGGGAGATAAACCCTGCCAGGCCACGCCCACAAGGGCTGCCTCTTCCAATCAGACTCCACTGTCCACAAGCAAATCAGCTGTAAGTCCCATAATCCAATCACCTTCTGGAAGTCCTACCTATGTGCCCATGAGGGCCTTGGGGGCCATCTAGGTAGGAGCCATAACAGCCCTCTCTACACCAGGCTTTGTCCACTTCTTTAAGGTCCTACCAGTCTGCAGGATTTGCTTCCACCTTCCCTGGCTGGACTCCTTCACTGGCCTCCACGGGCTTGCCCCCTGGCTCCCTTCTCACCACTTCCTGGAATGACATCAACCTTCACGCTGCAGCTCAGACAGCGCTTCTCTAGGAAACCTCCTCTCGCGCTCCACGTCTGGGTCAGAGGGCTGGCACTGCGAGGTGTCCCTCCAGCAAACCCACTGCCTCTGCAGCACCGCCCACTCACAGGACCAAAGAGGCTCCTTCTTGCTTTCCTCACCTTTCAGCTGCAATGGGCAGAACCTCGCTCTGGTGTGTAAAACATACAGGGAAACCTGCCGGGGACTTCACACGCAGGTTTCCTCCACGATCACAGTAAGGAGCACGCCAGGGAAGTGGTCTTTTGCTCCTCTGGTGGAGCCATGTCCTGCCTTTGAAAAGGACTGGAAACCTGTCTCTGCAACAGCCTCAGTTGACCAGAAGGATGTGACCCAAGAGAGTAGCTGAGCAAGCAACCCAAGGACCCATTACCATAGGCCTGCAGCATCAACCCAGGAGTCACCAACTTCAGACTTTCTGTTAAACAAAAGGTTTGTGTTCTATGTCTTAAACCACAACAAGTTGGTTTCTCTATTGCTTGTAGCAGAATGTGTCCAGCTGCCAACCTCAGGGCATCACCTCAGGGTGTGCGTCACCAGGTCACATTTGTCTTCCGAGCCAAACTATATTTAAGCCGTCATGGCCTGAGTTGGACTGCATCTTCTCAGAGGAAGAAATCCCGGCGTGCAGTGAAGCCAATAGTAAACAGGTTTACACCAGCGATGGTGAACTTTTTAAAGCTTTTGCTGATACAAACAGCCCCCTCAGCACTTGTGCCATTGATTCACCTCCATGGGTTCAAGTGGCCATTGGAACTCAAGTTATGAATTAAGTGGCCATTGGAACTCAAGTTATGAATTAAGCTTTGGGTGGATGTTGTCATCAGTTTTAGCTTAGGGCATATGGCCCCATGTCCAGTTGGGGAAATGGAGGGATAAGGGTCCGGGACGGGTTGAGGAGACCTCTTCAGTGTCCATCAGGTGCACAGAGAATGTCGCCTGGCCATGTCTGGAGCCTGCACAGCCCAGCTGCAAACACCCACCGCCGCTCACCCCTCTTCTCTCCTTTGTCCAGTAAGAATGTGTTGTGTTCCCGTACAAGCCAGGCCATCCCTCCCACTTCACTCCTCACACTTTCGGATGCTCCGGCCTTGGCCTGGGGTGAGAGTTCATTTTGCCTCTCCTTGACTGTAGGGAATATGTCCTGTTCACTTCCTTGCATGATGCTGTCCTAGGGGAATTTTCATTTTCAAAAATGCCCCTGAGAAAGGACTATGGTTGACTTCAAGCAGAGGGTCACAGATTTGGATGTCTGCAGATGCCAGCTTGGAAAAGCAGTCAACATGTTGGAAGTAGGCATGAGGACCAGTGGTTGACCAGAGGTCCTCGGGGCTGGTCAGTCTCAGCCAGTGAGTAGGAGGAAGGAGAAGCTGCATAGCACCAAATCTTCTGATCCTTCCCGAAAAAAAAGAATTGTATTTTCTATGAGAATCCCCTAAATAATGGTTACTAGCAAAGTTCAAACTTTCTATCGAAGCCATTCCGACCACACAGACACACAGATGCAAAACATGTGTAAATGACACCTGTGCCACTGTTTTAAAGGATTAAGGTTTTCTTAGGGATCCTGTGGGTCGCGGGAGAAACTGTGGCACCGCAGAGGAGCGGTGAAGACACAGGCAGCCGTTCAGCTCGTGCTCAGCAAGACGCTGAACGAGTAGCTCTTGCTGGCCCTGGAGACACAGGGTCCCCTCACAGTGAGTGCCACCCCCCTGAGAGGCAGATGTGTCAGCGTGGAGTTTGGGACCAGCACTCAGGCCCCCCGACTTCCGCCGAGGGCTCTTTCCAGTTTATATCCCCCGTGGGTGACCAGCTCCCTGCGGCTTCCAATGAGATGCTGCCCTTTCCTCATCTGTGAATCAGTGAATGGCCCCAGCGCCTGCCTCTGGGGGCTGCTGCGTCTGGCCCCCGATACCCACTCAGTGATGTCAGCTGCTTCTGAATTAGTAGGAGCATCACTCACTTCCTTTACTTTTCTGTTTTTTAAAGAAAGAGATGAAAATGAAACACTCCACCCTTCCATAGACGCCACCCCTGGGAAAGCTGTGCTTTCTAATGCTTTCCCACATGAGGATGGTTTGTTTGAAATGTTGTTAAGATTTCCAATAGAACAAAAAGGGGCCGGTGGGTAGAAGAAAGAAGGAAGAAAACAAGAAAGGAAGGACAGACAGAAGGGAGGAGAGAGGGAGGAAAAGAAGGGAGAGAAAGAAGGAGATGGAAAGGAGGAGGAGCAGGTGGGGAAGAGAAAGAACAGAGTGAAGCAGAGAGACAGGAAGGAGCCTCTTTCTGAAGCAGAATGGACCCTCCAGAAGTTCTCCAGTGCCCATCTGCACCCTCTCCCTGGCGGTCTATGGTGTCGCATGAGACCTGAGCAATGACCCTGGCGGTTCACTGAGAGCCAACGGTAGTGATGTCCGAAAACTTGGCCTGCCTGCCCCGAAGGCAGCCCGTCCTGAGGCGGAAAGACCCAGCCCGAGAGAGTAACATCGAAAATGACGCACGTGGAAAGAATTCCACTACATGGTTACTTTTAAAATTCACCACGGGGTCCCCCTAGTGTATTTCAAATACAATTTTATTTGCGAAATTTAATTAAAAATCTGTGGTTCTAGAGCCAGGAGAAGTTGCTGAGATAAACTTCTTCCCTTTAGGAATAAAGAGAAATGGTCCCAGAAAGGAAAAGAGATCGGACACTGTGCGGTAGAGCCAGATATAGTAGTCTCGGACACAGATTTGTTGCTATTGTTGTATCATGGAGATTGTCAAGTGTTAGAGTGGAAGAAATCTTAGATAGAACCAGTACCAGCTTTCCAGTCCCGTGTTCCTGCACCACGTTGCCTGCTAGGAGATCCCGAGTGTCCTTACTAAGTTACAGAAGAAATGCAGGTCTCTCCCGCTAACTTTCTAATTCTAAAAAGGACCCACAATAAAGACAACCGCTCCATCCAGCCCAAACACTCTGCGAAGAGGACGCTAGTGCCGTGAGCACTGCTCTTATTATTTAATTCTTAGTTCGGCCCCTGACAGTTCAATGGTGACCTTCCCTGACCTTCCTAGGCAAAACTTCCTGTTTCCACTTCCAATCGCCCATCAGCAACAAGTCCTGATTCTTGTGTTTTGTAACACCTGGAATCATAGCCTTGGCCTATTGATACCTAATTATGCACTTACATCTGCCACAGATTCGGCTGAGAACGCGATCCCACTTTACACACCCTGGTAACTTAGCATCCACCCAGGGCTTGGCTTATCCTGTTAGGGGAAGACTCATGGCCTAACGAGTGGATGATGGTTCTTGGTGTCAGAGCTGGATTTCCACAGGCTGCTGTGACACAGCACCCTGTCACTGGGTCCCGTATCCCCAGCTGGAGACGGCATCAGACCCAGAGGTGGAAAGGCTCTGGTGGGAATGTTTTCTCAACAGAAACGCTCACTGCCTGTCAACCTTTGGGCTGACTCCAGCAATCTGTTTCCATTTCCACACAGCTGTGATTTTTTTTTTTTGAATCTACATCTTCAGAGCTGAGAAGTGTTAGAGTGACTTCCATAGTAGCAGGCTTCTTACCCCACTCCCGCCAGTTTACTTGAAGTGACAGTGTTTATCGTATGGGACGCATACGAGATGGCTCCAGAGTCGTTTTCTTGGATGTCACCCCCTTCGTTTTGTTTCTGCTTGTTTCTGTGGCAGAATGATTCTCTGAGGAGGCAAGCTAAGATTTTTAATAAAAGCACAACATTGTAAAACTGTTGTTAAGGGAAAGTCATTTTTTATGAGCTCTGCTCACTGCCAGACTGCTGAATACACTCTGCTTCCTCCTCAGCTCCGTGTCGCTTCCCAGTAACTGCCTGGTAGGGGCTCTGCGACATTTCCCTTTGCATCCCACAGCATGACACAGGCCATAGCTCAGAACATGCTCAACTCATACTTGTGGGACATGAAAAAATAAACACGTCTACTTATAACACACCTGGCAAAAGATGGCAGTCACCCATAGCTGCAGCCTTAGCCTGACCTGTCCAAGTGGGACTTAGCAAAGAAATCGACCCATTTTACCAACATCACAGAAATCAACTGTCCTGTCAAAATTTTGTCCTATTTATTCTCAAGATTTTTTAAAAAAGCTTCTGCCACATGCAAAATAAAAATCTAATCATTAGTTGACATAAACTTACACTTCATGTCACTAATTTTTAGCAAAAGAAGTCTTGTCCCTGGGGTAATATTCTGGAAAATTGAGGGGACATTTTTGGTTGTTGCAATGACTTAAGAGCATGATAGAAGTGTTTATCAGATAAGGATGAAGGATGCTACACTCTGAGAAGTGTGTGAGCTGCCCCTACCTGATGAAAACTGTCCACATTCCGTGTGACTTTCTAATGCCCCAGGCATTATCATGCAAAGTATGATAAAAACAATTCAGCGTGGTTAAATTTAAAACTATTTATTACAGTAAAAGATGCTGTTGTGAACCCCTCTCCAAATACTCCTCTTGCTTCCAATGCACTTATTCCACCATTCTTACAGCTTTTTGAAGCAGCTCTGGAGTCTTCTTCCCTGAGTGCCTTTATTAAGCTGTGATGTTGGCAGCCTTGATGATCTGAATGGATTCAGAGAGTTCACTCTACATGGTGGTTGTGACTTTTGGGAAGAGCCAGAAGCCACGGAGCACCAGATCTTATTAATAAGGTGAATGAGGACACACAGTTATGTTTTTGTCAGAAATTTCCAGAAAATTTTGATCAACCAGAAATGTGAATGTAAAAGTAAAAAAAATTATTGCAGTAAAAAACTCATTGCTATTAATTCCCTTCAAAATACTCAAAATTCTTCATTTCACTTGAAGACATATATCTCGTATTTCTTAGCAATGTACCTATCGCTATAATATTTTTCTTCTAAATATTCATTATAGTTTTCAATCATCCCCTGAATATATGAGAAAAACACCTGTTTATGGTTGAGTCTAACATTAAGTTTCTTTTTGCATAAATTTAACATGTTTTTATTTGCAAGGTTTTCATATACACTGAGTTTTTCAGGAATGCAATGTGTATGAAGCCACAAGTAGTGTATCATTTTAAAGATAACTTACCAAAAGTTGTTTGTTATTGTTAAAAATTTACATGATGGGAGAAGACTTCATAACAGGTGAGGCTGATGCTGGCATCATTCCTGGAGATCCTTTCTATGGGTGCAGGTGTCTGACTCTTACCAAATAAATGGCTTTTCATGTGTTTGGCTCAAAGAATTACAGACTAAGCATGTATTATTTCATTATTATTTACATTCTTCTTAATCATCCTTGTTCTCACAACACTGTAATTGATTGATTTATTTTGAACTGTGAGTATATGTACCTTCTGTACTCTATGAATTTCATGTCAAAATAAGAAAAGCTGTGTTGCAAAATATGTATTATAAGCAGGGTATGTTGTGGTTTGCATCCGGATGGCCCTCCAAAGCCTCATGCATTCTGGGGGCAGTTTCTGGAGATTGTGTTTGATTCATGGTGCTGGGAGGAGGCTGGCTTAGGGTGGGTGTGGCCTACATGCAGTATAAGAAAGAGTCTTTTCTCTGCACTCTTACCTTTTTTCTCTTTGCATTTGCTGTCTTCCATTGCCATGAATTGTTGTCCCTCTGCCACACTACCCTGCCTTGGAGCCAGCTGATTATGGACTGAAACCTCCACAAACCGTGAGCTAAATAAACCTTACTTCCTTCCTTTTGGGTGTCAGGTATTTTGTCACAGCAATGAGAGAAAAGTAACTAACGTAGCGTGCATTGCGTTTCTGTAGTTGAAAACAACTGCTTTCTAGAAACCTCTGATGTACAAGAGATGCCTTCTGTTAATAGTTGGAGATTCAAGGATGACCATGACAAAGCATTTTCTCTGGGTTACAGTCGATGAGGAAGAAAGACACAAGCTCTAGGAGGATCCTGTCAATCCACATTGGTGTCAGGAAGGAAAGTGCAGAGAGAATAGAAACAGATACAGAGGAGCTGAATCTCTTTTGTAAAGGTGGTGGTTTCCTTGAGGATCTGATGATTTCAGCAGAGTCCTAAAAGGCAAGAGGCACCCAGTGGACAGGACAGGATGGTGAAGGCTCCAGGGTGCTCAGGGAGCAGGTAGAAAACCAGTGTGACTAGAACATCAGAAGGTAGTGGGGGAAAGAATAGTGTGAGGTGGAAAAAGCCTGCATTAGGTTAATGAGAAGCACCGAAGGTGTGTTGAGGTCAGGGGCAACTGGAAGCTGCAGAAAGACCTATAAAACCAATGTTCTGACCAGCTTTGTTGTCTGGGAAGATCCTGCTGAACCCTGCACGTAGTGTGAAGCAGAGGAGACAAGAGGGGATGACTAGTGAGGAGACTCACAGACTATGCGCCATGAGTGATGGCACCTGGTGACCGTGGTACGAGAGTGTGGTGGGAAGATGCTACTCACAGTGAAGACGTCCAGGAGGCAGAGCAGGGAGGGCGTTGAGATTCATTGGAAGTGGAAGGGGCAAAGGGCTTGTTAATGATGTTTTTGGGATTGGTCCTGAGTGATTGAGCAGGGTGCCCACCAATGACATGGCAAACACTGGGGGTTGAGGACAAGCTATCATGGCCAAGGGGATCAGTGGGGTGCATAAGTGGCTACCTCTACCTTCACAGCTGCACTGCTGATGAGAAAACCAGGCTCTGGTAAACTAAGTGATTTCTCTAGAATCTCAGTTCAGGGTAATTTCCTGCAGATGAGACGTTGAGAACCCCAGACTACAAACTCCAGTTTGTTTGTCTGTTTGTTTTTTTCTGTACTATATTTGTTGCAAAATGCTTCCTGTATTCCAGGAAGTTATAGTCACCGGTGGTTTGGAGTAGAGGTGCCAAAGGTATGTCTACAAATGACCATCAGTGTAGAGCTCAGCTAATAAGACTAGATATCTCACAATTCAGTGGACCTTGGGGGAGCAAGGCTGGCTGGGCTGACCACGAAGGACCTGGCTACAGAGCTGGCAAAGCCGATCAGCAACTCAGGCTGAGCATTATGCTCGTTGCAGCAAGGCCATCAGCGGGCTGGGTGGTTTTGTGCAGGAAAATCGAAAGCCATTCACGGAAACCGTTGGTGTCACTTGTCAACGAAATGTCTTCACCAGCTCTGACCCCCTAGAGCCCGGTAGATGTTTGTTGAACAGAGGCTGATTGAGAACCATTTATGATGAGAAATAAATGTCTTTTTTAAGAGTATACATAGCCTCTCAGAATCACTTGCACAAAAACTGCTTTTAAGAACCAGGTACTTCTCCTAAATCACGCATTTCCCCGTTTCTGTCTTTTATCGCAGCACCCATGCCGACTTGTCCCTCCCCCAGCCCATGGTGCCCGGCCACCTGCCCGGGCTGACTGTCCTCCTGTCCTGTTTCAAAGACACTTCCAGGGCAAACCAGCTCCCGTCTGCAGTGTCAATATTTGCTCTGCTTCACCATCCCAGCCATTCCATCTCGCTGGTTTATGTTCTCGGTGAGTCATTTAAAATTTTGTCTAAATGGATAAGTGAGCACTTCTGGGCCTGAGAGGATGGTGTAGGAGTGCATTTGCCCATCAGACAACCTCTGTCTATACAGACCCATTTTCCTAAGTCCTGCGGCAGTAACATCTAGAGCCGCCCTTTATTTTCAGCTGTTTGGGCGATTTCTGACTTCTACCATTTTGTATACAGGATGACACGATTTATCTAGAAGAGGTCAGGGAAAGGGACAGGATGTCTAGTGATATTCCATTCATCTTAGGGAAAAGCCAAATGCATTTTTGCTTCAAATGTTTAAACTTTGAAACAAAAGTTTAGGTCTTGTTTTCTCTTCCCAAAGAACACAGACCCGCTTTAATCCATCTTGGGGCTCAGATGACAGTGTGTTTCCCGAGCCTCACAGTGGGCCTCTTGGTTGTCAGGGCCTCCTTCAGGGGTGCAGTGATCTAATGCCCCATCTCAAAGAGCTTGCTGATGCCCTTAGGGCTCCACAATCCTTTTTTTGCCACTGGTGAGAGACAGTCTGCCCTGCATGCTTAGAATCTTCATTCTGATTTGTGCATTCACCCTTTCATTTCTGTTTGAAGGAGTTTCATATTGGAGCTCCTAATATCGGTCCACATGCTCTTTCACACTCCGGCCCTAAATCTACCCTGCGGAGGTCCAGATGGATGCCTGCTGCCCCTGTCACACGCAGAGACACTTCCCCTACTTTTGCTGCCACCAGCGCATCCTGCACGAGGATGGCAGGGAAACTTGGATCATCTCATGTGGATTCTGGTGGTTTCAACACATGCAGTGGCAAGAGCGATGGCGTCAGACTTTTCTCCAGCTGAGGCAATGGAGCAGCAAGGCCTGGACGCAGCCAGTCCCGTGCAGGCCCCCCTCCCCATGACCTGGGTGCGTGACCTTGCACACCCCCCGCCCAGTTCTCTCTGAGTCACTCCCAGCATCTGCAAAGGGAGGAGGCTGGGTTAGATCACTTGGGAGGCCTTTTCCTGCTGGTGGCTTCTAAATCGGCCCTGCCTTCTCCCCAATTGGGGGGCCAATTTCTCATTCTAAATGGGCCCTGCCTTATCCCTAATTGGGGGGCCAATTTCTCATTACCCCTTCCACTGCTGCGCTGTGTTCTAAGGCACCCTATAGAAAGACTGATAGTATTTCGCTGTTATTTTCTCCTTGCTTTGGTGCTATTAAGTGTGGTGACTCACAGGGCTAGGTTCCAGCTGGGGGCTCAAAGCTACCCATTTGTAAGGGGGTGAGGCACTCAGTCTGTGAAGGAAGAAGAGAAATAAAAAGCCTCACTCTGCCACTTCCAAGTCGTCACCTGTCTCCTGATTCCAAAGAAACACACACCCAGGCGAAAAGGGAAAGGCTGAGCAAAGCAGGCCCCTCTCCCGCCTTCCGGGAGCCTACAACACCTAAGGACCCTCCCGCCGAGGAGGTCAGTGGCCTGGTGGACGAGGGCTCCGGGGAACAGGGAAATGGGGAGACTCTGTGTCTCTCACTCTGTGTGGTTTCCACCCTGGAGGCTCACTGTGAGCAGCCACCTCTGAGTCTTTATTTAGAATAGATTCTTAGGGCCAGGGATACAGCTCAGGTGGCACAGCCCCTACCATCTGGTCATGAGTTCAATTCCTAGTACAAAAAAAAAAGAATAAATTTTTATTATAATAGTACATATTTAAAGCAGAAAACAGAGAAAAGCTTAAAATAAAAATTGTACAAGTGTAAATGGTGCCACCAACACGGATTTCAGTGTATGTGTCACATAGTCTGGGGTCCTTCACTCTGGTCTTCTCAGTAAGCACAACCAAAACCCAGACATCAGTTCTTCCTTCTCACTCTCTGTTTTCTAAACTTGAAATAGATCCCTAAAGTCTTTTGGTGGATGAATCAGAACTCTTTCAAGTGCAGAAAACAGCTCAAACTGGCTGAGGCAAAGAGAGAAACACACTGGATCGTTGAAAACCTCAGACCAGCGACCTCATCAGCCAGAGACAGGCTGACTCCGAAGACCCGGGGACAACCACTAGGAGACTGTGTCATGGGGAAGGAGTGCCCTGAAACTGCACATGGGACCACAATCTCCACAAATATGACCCTGAGTAAGGTGAGCAAACACACGCATGTCCGCACTCTTGTGTGTCGTGACTGAAGGGTGGATGTGACCTGAGTGGCCAATGCGTATGTGGGAAACAGGACCCGAAGAAACAAATCTTGACTTGCGAGGAGTAGGGCAGGAACCCGCAAGCAGAAAGAGCGCTTGGGCCGAGTGGGTGGTGCTCTCGTTCCTGGGCTGCACAGTCAGTACCGCGCTCCCGTTGAACTAATTCTGTGCACCGCTGTAAATCTGGACAGTTTCCTAGTGTGACTTAAGACCCCCACTAGCCCCACGATCGCACTCCCCCTACACAGTGCACTCTGAAACCTCTGGGGTGGGGTGGGCTGGGGGGCAGGTGCAGGGGTGCCTGCTCTCTGATGCTATCGTCTCAGCGCTGTCTTCCTCTGGCGCAGCCCATTCAAGGCAAACTCAAGGCCAATTCAGCACAAGAACAGGGAAGAACACGGCAGACCAGCAGCCTCACCATCCTGACCGCTGGCCCCAGCTTTCCCAAATCCAGGCGGGGGATGGGCAGTGCTTTCCCGAGTCTACTGCTGCTTGGGGGTGGGGGCATGTGACACTCTTACTTGCATGCACCCCTGAGTCATGACACGGGCTGGCAGGGAGCCAAGGGTCCCTCTTCACAAGGAAACCAAGGTGCTGCTGGCAGAAGACCAACTAGATTCAGGATTGGTATAAACAACAGATGTCCACTCTAATGAGTAAGAAATAGACAATGACTGAAGATACCGTCAGGGACCTGGACAAAAAGGTGGATGATAAAAATCCTGCAGCGAACAAAGTGATGGTGTCACTCAGGCACTCCAGCTGAACCCCTTCTAGTGGAGCTGCAGGCACCTCCGGGGTGGGGTAGCAGGGAGAGCCCCTGCACTCCCCAGCCCTCCCTACTGCCCCCTTTCTGGTCTGCCTAGAGCTCTGTGCTTCCTCCAGCACCTGCTCAGCAACCCTTACCGTAAACTGTGCACACCCACCTAGGAACCAGGACAGTCAGGGATTGTCATTTATTGCTCTCTGTGCCCTTGGGGTCTCACGCTCTACCAAGCAACGGATCCAACCCCAGCTTGGAGCGCTGGCAGTGCCTTCGCCCGGAGCACGCTTCACACCAGCTGCGAGCATCAGACATTGTCTCCCTGTTTCCCCTTCTTGGCTTGTTTACAGAAGAATGGAGGTCGTCACCATTTTATGGTTTGGTATTATGCTTTTGCATTCTCAAGCCATTAATTATTGCACTAAAACCTGATTTCTGTATTGGTTACCTAGTATGACATTGTACGAATGTCCCATCATTTTTAAGTAAGTGTCGATTTCCAGACACTTAAGATGTTCCCACTTGGTATCCTCGCGTAAGTAATGTTGACATTAACATATGCTCAGCATCACTCTGCTCTGTTCAAGCCTTGCCTCAGGGTCCATTCCTGGAAGTAGGGTTTCTCAGTCAATGGGGTGTGAACATCTTTATGGCTAGTGATACAGCATGCCAAATCGCTCTTCAGAAGCACTATGACCACACTCTGCCCAAGAAGAGAATCACATCCCTCTTATCTTATGAGTATTTCTTTCCACCCCACAATGAACCTTTCTTTTCCTTTCCTTGGTATATATTTGTAACACACAATAATTACATTCCTCTCGGGGAACTGGTTTATATACATCTTGCATTTTAATCATTTTTATTTCGTCTTCTCCTCCTCTTTCCTAGCTACCCCTATACTCAGACTCCTTTCTGATCTACCTTCTGTTTCCTACCTTCTGTCTTTTATTTTGCTGTTTGAATTATTGATATTTTGAGTTTCTTGTAGAAGAGAAATCATGTGATTTTTAACATATGTGTTTGATTTAGCCACTCAGCGTTATGGTACCAAGGTCCACAAATTTTCCCATAAATGACTCCCATTTATCCTTCTTTGTGGCTGAGTAGTACTCCATGGTGTAACCAGGTCACATTTTCTTTATCCATTCATCCGTTGCTACTATGAGCCGGGCTGCTGTAAACATGAATAAAGACACCATATCACAGTGACACGTTCATTTTTAATCCCTCTACCTCTGGCATCTAACCTGAATTGGGGTGTGTCATCCTTTCCTTGGCTGCCATACCAGATCATGCCACCAGTGCCTGGTACACAAAACATTGAGCTCCAATCTGTCCTGCAAGTTGCAGACAAAGCCATCTGCCCAAAGCACGCGTGGTGAAGGCTTCCCTGCCTCCCTCTGACTGCACCTGGACTTCCTTATTTCTCCGGTCTCATCTTTGTCACCTTCCTTCCTGCCCAGGCTGCAACTGCCCCAGGCCCTTTGGCTCTACAGACCCTTGCCAGGCTGCTTCCTGCTAACACCCTTATCCCAGCCCAAGGCTCCATCACTTCGAACGCTGCCTGGCTGCCTGTGTGGTCCCCATCCTCCCTCGCCATCACCTGGCCTCCTGTTCTTCCTCACACACTCTCGTCTTTCTCTGAGGCCCAGTCTGGCTGCCACTGCCCCTCAGCTCTGCTGCGCTTCCTCCTCCCTGCCCACTTCTCCTGCCCCCTTTACCAGCCCCAGGACTCGGAACCTTCTTCTGCCATCTAGAATTCTAATAATTCCTGCACTGCACCCCCAGAGCTCCCCCTCTGGTTTCCTTGTTTCCCTTCTCCACACTCCCACTGTGACAGCTGTGCTAGAACCCCTGACCACAGTGCCACATGGGGAAGAAGCGACAGCTCCTTCACAGGATGATTCGGTGCCCTCTCTCTTCTAATCCGACCTGATGTCCCAGACCTTTGGCCACAGGACTGTTTCCCATCCCCCACCAACACACACACACACACACACACACACACACACACACACACACACCAGGACAGTCCTCATTTCTAAATTTCTTCTCCTCTCCCAGCTTCTTTAGCTTTTCTCATCCTGTTCCCATAAGTTGAGCCAAAATGCTGCTCACTCCACAGCCCTTTCTCAAAGACAGCTTCCTCAGGGGAAATTTTGTTGCTTCTTTAAACCAAAATAAATACCTTCCTTGCAAGATCAGGATGACAAGACAGTTCCAGATTAATTGGTGGCTGCTTCCTGAGGAATATTTGAGAGAGGAACTCAGGGGTGCATTCAGGCTACTAGAGAAGAAGCTCTGTGATCCATTAGTCATGTCTGCCTTGGGTTTAGGAGTAGAAGTTTTGGTTACACCTATTTGTTATTCTTGCCTAAGAATTTGCATTGTAAAACAAGATAATTTCTTTGGATCCTGTTTCTCTCGTGTTCCATATAATATTTATTGATTGCTATTCTTCCTTTGCCTTTGAACTGTCATACAATTGTTTAGTCTGCTGGGTGTAACAGTGTATGTCCCATGATGGACACTAAAGATATTCTCATTGAATTCCATCTTCTTACAATGCCTTTCCAATGTAGAATACATGGTACAATGGAGCTGGGAGACAGGCAGTCAGCAAAGAGTTGTAAGGAACTGAGTCAGAGGCAGATCTGTACCCTGGTCAGAAATGACAGTGGTTTCCCAGGAAGACCAAAGATTTTGGGATCAGATCTCTCTGTCCTAACACAGGGTTTCCACTTCTTGGCTGCTCACACTTTAGCGAGCTCCTAAATCTCTCTGACTCTTTGTCTTCTCAGCTGAAATGGGCCCCCTTCTACAGGGCCAGTGGTGTGGATGAGTGAAAGTCATACCCTGGCAGCCTCGTGTGTGGCCTTCCCTGGCTCCCCATGGATCTTGGGGTCCCCTCTCTTAGGATAGATGAGCCCCTGATGTCTCCTCACTTACTTGGGGGTAGCTGCAGTATCTGCAGTGACAGGGAGAGGAAACGAGCTGGCCAGATTCCAGAGCAGGAAAGACGCATGGACCCGCCTGCTGACCCAAAGATAACTTGGCTGTGGACGATGGTGACATTCATGTCATCAGACACCCCGTGAAGAGCCACGGTACCTCTCCATCAATGGGTAAGTTGACTCTCATGAGGCATCCACACACTAGAGACCTCAAGGAAATTCCACAGCTGCCCACAAGGCAGCTCGCCTGGGGCCCGGGTCTCCCAGGAGGAAGAGAGGTGGTGAGAGCAGCCACCATGTCTCCCGGAACCATCCTCCGAGGGCCTGTGTTACCTGGGGATGGATCATAACTGTCACACGCCACTTTTGGATCATAAGAACATAAAGCCATTTCACTTCTCATCTCTCTTTGGTCTTCTAATTGTAAAAACCCACCCACACATTTTCCCCAAAAATGTCCATTCCCGAGTCTTTCGTGCCTTTCGTGCCTGGTTCCCAGCAAGCATGCAAACTTGTTTTAGAGGCCGAGGAAATACAAAGCTTTCTTCCCTGAGCAGGAGTGCAGCAGGTTCTGGTTCCCCAGACCTCATTCCCAATGTCTTCCAGGGTGGCTGAAAATTCAGGTCGTAGAATGTAAGTGGCAGGAGGATCCTGGCGAGCACTCCTCTCACAGATGGGACTGTTGAGGCCTGAGCTGGGAACGCCCTTCCCAGGGGAGACAGCAGGGTGGCCACAGAGAAGCCAGCGTCTCTCCCTGCTGGGCTATGTGTGCAATGCCATGCATGTCCCTGTGTCTTCCGGTTCCACAGCACAAGGTCTACCT
This sequence comes from Hydrochoerus hydrochaeris, assembly GCA_004027455.1. Taxonomy (NCBI): domain Eukaryota; kingdom Metazoa; phylum Chordata; class Mammalia; order Rodentia; family Hydrochaeridae; genus Hydrochoerus; species Hydrochoerus hydrochaeris. The sequence goes on from PVLA01012028.1 coordinate 43,385, forward strand.
GGGAAGGAAAACAAGGGCCCCTGTGGCCAGTGGCTTTCTGCACATAATTTCTCTTGATTCTTCCCCGGGGTTGGGGAGAGCCCAGGCAGCCAATCTCCTTTCATAGATGAGAGAGTGCAAGGCAGAAAGGGTTGAACTTTCACCAGTGGTCCGTAGCTCTGCAGCTCTACCAACAAAGTGGGATTTGAACCCAGAAAGTTTAACTGGAAAGGCCTAATGGTTGCCGACTAGTGGATCCTGCTTCCTGTCTCTTCTCTGGGGGAGGCGGGTGGTCCTTGGCTGACATCTGAGCCCATTTTTGCTGTTGAGACAAGGCCTAGCTAAATTACCTAGGCAAGTCTAGCATGTAGGATCCTTCTGCCTCAGCCTCTGAAAGGCTAGGATTACAGGTGTGCACCACCAGGCCCTGCTGGATCCTATCTGCTTACTAGGAGACCGGTCCTAGTATTTCACCCATGGGGACCCCAAGACACCCAGTGAGGGTGGAATAGTTGGAGACATGTGAGGCTGGAGTCACGGCAAGTGACCAAGGATGCCAAGGGTCTGCCTGTGCCCGTGCTGCCAGCTGGGGGACTGGGCAGTGGTCGCAGCCCTGCCCTGCACCTCTTGCATCCCCCCATCTCTAGGAGCTGACAGCTGGTTACCAGCAGTGGGGCCATTCAGAGCCAGGGCTTTCTCAGCATTGGGCACTGGCTGTGCCCAGGGTCTAGGAAAAAACCCCATGAGCCAGGGCTCTGAGGCTGCCTCCTCTGCTCCTGCGTCTTCTCAGGGAAGTCTCTGTCCTGCTGGGGAACTCACCCTGGCTGCCAGCATTTTCTCTGCTCTAACTAGGAAGGAAAGGGGTTTCCTGGATGACCCCGTGCAGGGAGATAGCGTCCTGCCTCAGCCTCGAAGTCAGCAGGTCCTGCAAGTTTCACTGCTCCACCCGGGTTGGGGAGCCTGTGCTGTGTTCCTCTCTCCATCCTGCCCCCTCTTCTCTTGGGGCATCAACTTTCTTGCTTGTTAAACAATGTGAGTTCTGGCCTGCAGCACCCAGGACAGCACTACCCAGCTGTTGTATGGGACAGGAGGGTCCTCAAGATCTGGCTTCTGTCGGAGGACAAGAAGTCATACTCCGAGATGCTGGGGAAGAGGGGAGGAGGAGAGATGATGGTCCAGAAACCCCAGCAGTCCTGAGGGCCAGGGAAGCCCCAAGGCTGGAAGCACAGGGCGGGGGAGCTCTCTGCTGAGCCTCAGGGGAGAGTGGGAGGATCTGAGGGCCTGACCCCATTGTCCTCGGAAGCCACTGATGTCACTCACTCCTTAGCCATGTGAGTGGACAGCGGGGGCCAAAACCTGGTCAGCAAAGCATGCTAGTAGTGAACACTGAGAACCAGAGACACACACAGAAACACACACACACACACTGTCACTCACACACGTACAGAAACACACACAGAAAGACACGCACACTCTCACCATTGCACACAGACTCACATTGGTCACACTCTCTCACGCACTCACATTCTCACACACACTCAGGACTTTCTCAGGGAGGCGTTCAGAAAAGGGCCACACAATAGCACTGAGGGTAAGACAGTCTGCGGGAAATTGTCTTGTTTACTTTTCTCTCATTGCCGGGACAAAATACCCAATACCCAAAATTAGGGAAGGGAAGGTTTATTTAGCTTAGAGTTTGTGGAGGTTTCAGTCCATAGTCAGCTGGCCGCAAAGCAGGGTGGCCTGGCCCTGGGACAATACTTCCAGGCAGGAGCCAGAGCAAAATGGGGGTTCCTTGTATTATACACAGCCCCCCACCTCCAGGGCCAGTGTAGCAATCACAAAATCTCCTTGCACCCCTTCTGCACAGGGTGGGATGTTTACAAAGTAAGAACCCTGGCTGACACTCTTAGTTAAACTTCTGAACCTCTCAAGCTGACACATTGCATCAACCGTAACAGAAACCCCCTGCAGCTCTGGGGTCCCCAGGGTAGGGAACCAGGTTTGTGGCAGCCATGATGCAGGCACAATGGGTTGCGGGACAGAAAGGCTGCAGAGGGGACCTCACACCCAGCGTGCGTGCTCTCACCACACAGCCCTGCAGGGGCTCGGGCCAGGCCCCCAGTGAGCTGCAGCCAGGGGTTTCCCACTCAGCAGAGCTTCCAAGAGCTCCTGTGGGCTCAGGCTGACTCAGGGGCTTGCAGGGCCAGGTCCTCAGCACCGGGCAGGTTACCTCTGAGCCCCAGCTTCCGCCTTCTCCCAGCGCTGCTTGCCTTCCTCTGCTGTAAGTAATAAAGCTAATGTATGGCCACACTTCTCAGAAGAGGCTGGCAAATTCCTGGGAGTGTTTGGCAGAAAGCTGGGGAGTAGGGGAGGCCATGGCATAAACACAGGGCATGTTCCCAGGGTTTCTATTTTCCTCCATGGCAAATCACTTCCAACCTATTTTTATACGAAGCCAAACAGGGAGCTATTATTGAGCAGAAAGGAAAACCTGCCATTTTTAAAGCACAAAATGGTGAGGAACTTCCAAGATAACAGCTTCTGCACGGTCTGTATCCCACATCCTCGGGAGACACAGACACTGCCTCTGGCTTCAGAGTGAGTTAGCAGAACACTGGGGAGTTCTGGAGTGTCTAAAACACCCAGCACAGAGGCTGACACATAGCAGGGTGGACGATCCACCATTAGGATCCCTGGAATGGGGTCGGCCTTTGGGTTCTTTGACCGGGAAGAACATATGTGTGTGTGTGTGTGTGTGTGTGTGTGTGTGTGTGTGATTGGGTCCAAGGAAAAAGCTTGACAGGGACATAATCAAACTGGAGCGTGTCTGTGGGAATAGACACTGGATCGTCGAGGGCTGTGAAACCACTCCAGGGCTGTTTCTGACAGTTCCTTCCCGAAGGAGGCTGAAGACACAATTGGAATAAACAGATCATGACCAATAATAAGACATATTACTATTATTATTACGTCTGAATAAAAAAGGGAGAGGATGAAACTTTTTAACATTTGAACTCTAGCAGTGGGAAGCAGATTCTAGTGGTAAAGAAGGAAAGTTCTGGAGTCAGGTTGATGGGATTCAGGCGATGGCTCTGACCCATACAGCTCTATGAATTCTGAGCAAGCTAACTCTGCTTGGTTTCTTCTGTAAAGTGGTGGTAATAATGAGATCTTTCTTCTGGACTGTGGGAAAGATGCATGCAAACACATAAAATGCCCAGAACAGTGCCTGATAAATATTAAATAAATACCTAAGAGGTTACTTCTCATACCGATGTTGGAGTTATTCACTTGGGAGTTCTCAGGGTGCAGGAGTACTGGAAGCTCGCTCGAAGCAGAACATACAGAAAGAATTCCCGCAGCGTGACCTGCAGTGTGCTTTGCCAAATAACCAAATATCCAACCAGCCGTGGCTGAAATTATCCACAAGCCATTTCATCATCTTGCACGACGGTTATGGAGGGAGGAGTTTGGCGGCGTCATGAGGGATCCAGGCCTCTTCTGTTTGCTCACTGCCACTTCCTGCAGGCTGACTTTTCTTCCCTGAGCTCATCACCTCCAGCTCCCTACATGGCTGCCGCAACCTGCACATCACACCTTCCACTAACTGTGTGGAAAGCAGGAAACTAAGGAGGAGCAAAGAGCTGTGTGTGTGTGTGTGTGTGTGTGTGTGAGAGAGAGAGAGAGAGAGAGAGAGAGAGAGAGAGAGAGAGAGAGAGAGAGATTCTATCTTTTCATGTAAAAAAAAAATAACTCTTAGAACCCCTGCAGAAGATTTGTCCAGATTTATTATAACTGGGCTGTAAACAAATTAATAATGAAAGGACGTTGGGCTAGTAATACTCCTGCCCAGGCTGGCCATGATGTGAACCTCAGAGCAGAGGCAGAGGCCTGAAAGCTAGTGGACTTCTGTCTGAGAGCTGGGTGAAATTTAGGAGCAGCAGTGGTTGAGGAGCTGTCATACGTCACATGTTAGTGACACCAGGAGTTAAAGAGTTAGAAGAACAGCAGGCAGCCCAAGGCATGAAGCGGAAACACCATAGAAGCTGGAAGAAAATAGGAGGAAGTCAAGGAAACAAAGAAGAAGAAAGTGTCAAGGGGAAAGAGTTATTACAGGAGAAGTCTGCCGGCCCACAGTGACTGGCGTGGCCCTCGGATCAGTGTTGATCACGATGTGAGGTTTCGGGGCTGGGGAGGTGGGAGCAGGAGGGCAAGTCAGGAGGGGCCCAGTGAAGGGAGCAACCAGGAGGAATCTGGTGGCTGCACCGGGAGAGAGAGGCGGGCAGTGGTGGTTAAAAGGAGCACTGGGTCAGAAGAGGATTTTGCTAAGAAATGGGAAACTTGCGGGACGCTGATAGTCTGGGGTGCAGCACCGAGACGGAGGAAGGTGCGGGAGAGCTAAGCAAGGGCCGAGAAAGAGACTAAGGTAAACACGTAGGAAAGATGCATGGCGGTCACCTCCAGACAGAGAGGATGA
>PVLA01012029.1:0-47823 GCA_004027455.1 Hydrochoerus hydrochaeris
GTAAGGCCTGGTTGGGTTCATATGAAGAGTCCTTGACCTAAGACAGGCGCTGTCCTCACAGGGACTGCCATACTCCCATAAGTGATAAGGGAAACAATGTAGGGAGTGGCATAATAGCCTCACACATCTCTTCCTCCTGCAGGCATCCAGGTGCATCGGCTTACATTTCCCAAGCTAACTAAGTAACAAGATTGAGATGCTACAAAGGTGAAAAGAGTTAATTAAAACCTATTGTTTAGGATTGTTCCTGCCTGGCCCTAAGCCTGGGGCGCTTCCTGCTTGGGGCTGGGGGTTGCTGCCAAGGTTAGCAAATATATATTCCAGCTTCTAAAAAATAAAGCGGATTCAGATTCACTCACAGACTCGTGTGCCGTGTCTTCTGTCTCTCACTCGCCAACTCCCTGTCCACCTTTGGGAAACCCTAGCCCTGCCGCAGCTGGACTCCAGCAAGGGTTCAAATTAATTTCTGCTTCACATTTCCCTCTAGCACTGGAACCAAACAAGGTACAATTTTATACATCACTGCCTTCTTAAACTGGTGTTTGAAAATGTGAGTACTGTTATGATTAGCTGTGAAGAGGAGGACTAAGGGCATGATCTCCTCTGAATGCCCCCCAGGCCTCACATTAAACTTTAAGCCTTAACTGGAATTTGGGCAAATATTCTCACACTTAGGACTTCATAATACTGAATACTCATTTACGGCGTAATGAGTCACTCATGCGATGGGATCCATCTCTAAACTGCCATTAAGCTGCACAATCAGCAGGCATCTTGTTAGCCTCTGCTCTGACTCCTCACCACTGCCCTTCTGCATCTTTACAAAGCAAAAGCCCAACTTTCCCTTTGCAGGAACTTCTCAAAAGACAGTCGTCCCACCGTGCAGCCTTCAGAGTCTAATTTGATGATATTAAAACACCCTAATGAGGTATCATTTATAATCATCCCCCACTGGCTTGAGAAAGCTGGTACTGTTCAAATTATATTCTTATTGATTTTTACCATACAGGTTTTTCAAAGCACAGCCGGGCTAGTATATAAGATCACCTACTGTCTTTACAGGACCCAAGAATTTCCAACTTCAAATGAGAGTGAATAACTGACCAGTTGAGAAGCATCTAATTTTTTTTCTGGAAATTTATGAACAGAAAGGTTTGCAGACTCTTGCCATAATCATTCCAAGGGCTATTAGAAATTGCCTCTCCACTGTTTTACCCTCATTTACATTTAACTCACAGTGATTAAACAATGATATCTTTTAATTGGATAAACATGTCCATTTTAAGGACTTTACCCTGCTTTGGTTTAGAAGGTTTATTGTGGTTGTTAATCCTATATGTCAGATTCTCAGGATTAAGAAACCCAGCAGACTGGCAAATTACACGCCTGGATGTGTTTTGATAGTCATGGAGGTGTGGCCTTGGGTAACACACACTGTCCCTCACTAGTTCTCTCTGGCACTGCTCTCTGCTCTGCTGCCCAGGCCCTGTACCCTAAGCAGCTCTGCTCTACAACTCCTGCCCACCATGACAGTCCTTCCTTGGAGCCAGCCAACCCTAGGCTCCAAACCTCTGATACTTAGCTAAATTAAATATCTCTTCCTTCAAGTTGTAGGTGTCAGGTATTGCGTCCTAGCAACAAAAAGCTGCCTAATGCACTTACCAAACAGTAATATTTCCCAGAACTCAGATGCTATACTATGAAGTATTTCTTAGACCCATTATCTCGCCACCCTTTAAGAACATTCAACATGGAAAGTCAAATTGAGAAAATTCTTCAAATAATTACTGTTTCTTCAGTTTTGATTCTAGGGTACTTAGTAGGGCTTGAAGTATGAGGAATGGCTCAGAAGGAAGTGTCCCAGTCACTCAGAGTGCGTCGCCCCAGGAATACACACAAACACACCACATACCTGGATCCCAATGAGGATGCCTTTCTGAGGTAATTTAAACCCAGTAGAAAGCATTGCCTTTAGGAACGCTGTGTGAATATCTTCACCAAAGCAAGCCACCTGTTTAGGAATAAGTGAAAAAATAAACCAAGGAAAGCAAATAACCATCCACTACATTTAACCAAAAAAATAAATAAATAAAACAAAAAACAGAAATAGAAAGCAATTTACTCATAAACTACTTCCCTCGATTTTTGCATGCCCAAAGACCATGCAATCTGAATCCAGGGAATAAAAGGCTGGCCAGGCCAGATGTATCTTATGTTTTTAATTAAGCATAATGAATGAATAAGCAATTCTTCCTCTATCCAACAACACTCAGTGGAACAACAGACTGGATACTACTGCAAGTTGTTTGGATACAAATCACAGCTTCTGGCCCAGAATGTGGTGAACTTCCAAATGTTAATATGACTTACTGTTTAAATAACAGTGTATGTTATAAATACTATGCAGTAGAGTACAAACTCACAGGTCAGTAGTAGAAATGATGAACTGCAAACATTGGTTAGGAGTCATTTCACTCAGCTTATGAGAAAGCCTTCTGAGAAATTCAATAACTCCACGAAAATCCCCAAACAGTCTGTTCCTTTTTATCATTTTCATAAAATGAACCAAAAATAACCTGCAACTCGTCCAGAATGCCACAGAAATGGTCCAGACTAACATATAATGTTAGTATTTACAGAGATTTCACCCAGAGTAACTGTGCTACAGACAGAACTACAAGTCAAATAGCCTCCTTGACCAGAGGACAAGCAATAGAATTTAATGTGGCAGGAGTCAGTTCTGCCATGCGCATCCTCATTTGGCCCAAGTACAAAACCACCAGGACAGTAAATAACACTGAGGGCTGGATCCCTTCTTTAAGCTAATGACTCTTTTACTAGGCAAGGAATGTTCTCATGGCTATGACCTTCGGCTGAGCACAAATATCTGGTGCTTTTCACCCCCCAGTGAGCATTTGAATCCAGTACTGTCCAACTAACTTAAGTAATGTCAACTTAAATTAATGGGCCTCAGATTCTACTGAAATAAATTGTGCAATCCCTCATATGGACACAACAATACAGCAATTTTCTGAGAAACCATAGAAAGTAGTTTAATATTCCAGTAAAGACTAAGAGTTAGCATCCCTGCTTTACCACTAGGAAAAAACATCTCGTAATTAGATCGGAGTTGGAGGATTGTGCAATTCTACCACAATCATTTAAACACTGAAGGAAGACTGCTCGAAGCATGATTGGGATGACTGAGTTAGGATTATCATTCTGATTTTGGTTAGGAAACAGAGATGTCGCCACCACACCTATGACACTCAGAAAAGGCCTCTATCTAATGACAGATAAAGAATTCTCTTTTTTCATACTTTATAAAAAGATACAACTAAGGGAGGAATGAATTACTAATTCATTCATAATTTCATATTTCAAAAATGCTAAGTATGCATATACTGAGGCAGGCAGGACGCAAGCACTGAAAACTAAAGACAGCAAACAGGATGAGAGAAAACAGATTTATCCCCGGCCTGCCCCCCAGGACAGCTGAATATTGCCCAAGTACCAAGGTCTGCAGGACCAGGACGGACCTGGAGAGGGCTAACTGGCAATGTGATGTATTGCTTTCATTTTGAAGCTGAGCTCTTCTACCTATTAAATTAAAAGAAGTAGCAGAGACCAAGGGTCCTGTCTTCCAGGTGACCAAATATAAGCAGGATAGTCATTTATTTCTCACTGCCTGGCTTTTTGTCTCACTTGCCTTCTCTTCACACATCTTGCTTGTAACCAGGCAACCACAGAAAGAATAATGCATTTGTTGCAATTAAACATCCTCCTTTTCTTACTCAGGTTTTCTTTAATACCGAGAGAAACAATGACGCCTTACAGTCTGATGCTGCCAGTCCAGTGTGCACGGATGGGTATCTGAAGGTTGTATCTAGTACGTCTGTCAAGGGTTAGGTGATTCATAAAATGTCCTGACACTGACATGCAGAGAACTTTCGAGAATCTGACAGCTCTCTAAGAGAAAACACATTTCACATTCCAAAAGAAACCTTGGGTTGGCACAGTTCCAACACAAGGGAAGAGGGACATCCAGTGGCCAGTCCCATTATAGTCCTGAACTAATCCCCAGAAGGTTAAAGGTGCTTTAAACTGGATCCTGAGATAGTGTATGAATCTGCAGGTTCCACGCTGTAGAGGGTGTGATTTTTTAATGCTATTGTTCTACAAATTGCTAGTAAAACCCAACAATCTGATCTCATGGTAACAAATCAGGGGATGAATTGCTATTACAGAGAAACCGAGAACCTTAAAATAAAAGGAAGAGAGGTCTCTGAAGGCACATTTACCTGTATCGCTAGAGAAATATCTGTCAGTTGTTCCCCATGTGTAATGTGACAGTGGAGACTAAGAACCCACGAATTATTGGCCCACGTGGAAATGCCAGTGAGGATTTAGATTGTGTTCCAAAAGAGTAAAAGGTGTTTCTTTACTTCAAAATTCCTAAACGCTCTGAGACTTCCTCTGAAAGTGGAAGTCCGCATGCCTCTTCCTATGTATTAACTTACTTACTTTACTGCATTCAGATCATAAAACCATGGGTTTGAAAGCAGGTTTAACAAAAGCCTTATGGGTCATTAGCTGGTTACCTCTCCGGTGGAAGCCATCTCACATCTGAGGATGGGGTCAGCATCCCTCAGCCGAGGCCAGGAAAACATTGGAGCCTATCAGACAGGACAGGGAAGAAAAATAGGTGAGAGGGAGAGGTATGAAAGGGTCAGAGAGCATGAATATATTTAGTGAATCATCTCTCACAGGATTCACTGAGTCTACAGTACACATACAGAAAATCTCGTCGGTACAAGCATCTGACATGAAAAATAGCTTTAAAATTCTGTTCCAAGTATTTGTTTAGCTCTTGGCCAAAAGCTTGGGTTAAGTAATCACAAATTCCTTCTGTAAATAGGTCCCCTGTGACCAGTCTAGACCAGTGTTTCTAATCTGGTTTACACATATTCTTATTGGAGTGATTTCAAACAATGTCTACTGGGCATTAGTCTCTCCTAAAACAGAGTTCAAACATATTTTTTCTCTTTTGATAGGCGTTTGGAACACTCCTATTCTTGTTCTGATCATCTGAACCAGTAACAAGCCACCTTGCCAGAGAAGACTTCCTGTAAGCTGACTTCCGCTGTTGATATGTCTTAAACAGTTTTAAAAGCACTCTGCCTGCAAACACGTTTGCCCAGAACTTTGCATAGAGACTGGAACATAGAAGACCTTCATTTTCATCTATTTTATCAGTGAGACGCACTGAGAACCAGCTCCTTATTTTTTGTCTGTGTCCATTTATCTGGTCTAGACTATGCCTTCGTTCTGGCATCCTCAGAGTTTTCGTGGGAAGTCTAGCCCAGGAATTCATTTCACCGGGTCATCTCGTTCCAGTTAGGATGTAGGCATGTGCACCAGCTTCCCTGTGCTTCCATCTGCAGCTTTCTTCCAACCTGACTGATGCTATTAAGATTAACAATGAGTAGGTAATTTGAAAAAAAATGTAAGATTCATACACAGCGATAATAAGGAAAAAAGTAAATGGGAAGCTACAATGAATTTTTAATGTGCCTTTATCTATAATATTGCTTTTCTTGGAAATTATTTTTTATACATTAATAAGAATCTTATATTCTTATATATAAATAAAAATATCAATTTAACATTTATGCATAGCACCTAGTGGAAAACATTTTTCAGTTCCTACTATCTGTTGATTTCAAACACAAATATTATATGTACATATATATGTGTGTATATATACATATATAATTGCATAATGTCAAAAGCTTTATGAATTTGTATCAGTAGAAAGAAAATGTTACCTTCCCCAACATGAAAAGTGACATTACATCTCAATGCAAAATAAAATTGAAGGCATCCTAAATTATAATTTAAGCAAAATTAATAAATATTTTTGCTTGATAACTCCAATCTAAAGCTCCCACTATGAAAGCCAGGAGTCAGTGTTTTAGCTGTAGCACTATTACGGCTGAAGCTATGGGCACATACAGAAACAGGAATCTTTTGAGGCATCCAAAACATGTCAATATCTCATTAATATATCACAATAAAAATCAATTCCATTGTGTGCGTCACCTAAGAAGTTAAAATGTATTTATATACCTCACTAATCCTCACGCCTGTCAGACAAAGCAATTAAAAGTCATAAACACCCCATGCATGAACATACCAAGGTAGCTTGCAGAGTGCAATGGATTCATAATGAAGCATTATTAAAATATAATCTTGATTCCATGATCCTCAGCATCACTATAAACAATAACTACACTCTCACTGTTTCAAATAGAAAAATTATGCTACTGAGGAAAATATTGGGGACGCAATGGTGGCCAAGGTGGCCTGGAATTAACAAGTGCCTCAAGGTAATTATTTTTACAAGAATCATACAGTCCTGAAGACTTGGCACAATTCAAAAGAGGCACGTCTAGTATTTCTTTTCACCAGCTAATCTGCACCATCATACATACATAGCTTCTAATTTATTCGTACAGCTGGTATTGCGTTTGTGCAATCTCTGATGCTTTTTACAGTTTGGGCAAATACACAAAAGTTCACATGGAGTTGCCATTAGTACAAGCAGCACTATGTTATTGAAAGGAAACAATCACTAGTCTACTACTTTACTTCAAGGTTTTTTGTAGCCATGAGAGTTTTGATGGAAAATTGTTTCTTTCATTTCTTTTGGACTCATGAAATGGCTCAGCGATTTTTAAAGAATGTTACCTTAATCGCGACATAGTCGGCAGGAATTCTGGGGCGCTCCAGGGTCGGGAGGTGCTGTTCATCAATTTGCTCTCCGGTCATCACCTTGGTGGCCACATCGATGAAGTCAACCCCAAGGGTCTTGGAAACGAAGGGGAAGGATCGAGAAGCCCTCAGGTTGCACTCAATCACCTGAAGAGATAACAAAATTCAAAAAGAGGGAGAAGATGATGACAGCCAATAAAATAATATTGATACACTTCCTGACACTGGGTTTGTAACTATTATTAACTGAAGCCCAGCACTTGTTTTGCTAATGTGTCCCCTTTTCTCTTCTCTGCTTAAACTTTGCCTAACTGGTCCTCTGAACATCTTTGAATTTTTATTTTCTTCCTATTAATTTCCCCAGTTCGATCCCCACACATCACTGATGGAATCTCTTTGATGCAAATAACACCACATTCCCACTAAAAGCTCCCATTGGATTCCCATTGACATCAGAATAAACCTAGTCCCCCAAAACCTTTTTATCCTCCTGCCTCAACATACCTGTCCATCACTTTCTTGGCTCCAGTTCCACCTCCAAGCTTACCTTGCATCATTTACCTAGAAAAACTATCTCACTAAACTGAGCTATTCACTGTCTCCTCAAATACGCAATTTTTCTCACCCTTGTAGGTGATCTTCTCTTTTTGTGCAATATCCTTTCCTCCTACTTTAACTTGTCAAAATCTCAGCTGTCCTGTAAAGTATAGCTCACAAGGCAAAATCTTCCTGGAAACCTTTTATGATCCAGCCCAGATGGACCACGCATATGACATCCAAATAGATGTTCAGGCAGTCATGCGCATATACTCTTACAAATATGATCCTTCTGTTCTTTAACTCCAAAACCACTTTATTTGTACAATCTCTCATGCGGTTGTTATATCACTTTATAGTATTCACTGTCGAATTCATTTTATCCCTATTCCTCCCTAAGTTATAAGATCTTTGAGAGCAGAGACTGTATCTCACATACATTTGTAACTATTGTATGACTGTATAGTAGGTGGTAAATATGTATATTGGTTACTGGCTGGTTAAAATAAAAGAGCAACCCTTTTTTCTGTTTTTTTTTTCTTCTCTTTAAATAAAATTTTAAAAATGTATAATTGCTATTGTAAAAAAAGAAGAAATAGGAAGCACTATAAAAGATATAGCTGCATGTATGTTTAGATGTGTGGGATTGATGACCATATTTCTAGGTTCTTGTTGGATTGCTGAACAGATCTGTTTGCACTCTCACTGCTTTAGTGTCCACTTTGTGTGCTTTAATTCTGTAACTTGAATAACTATTTCTAAAAGAACAATATGTAATGTATCAACTAGTGATTTCTTACTACTTATCTTCTTTTCTTGAAATTCTATAATATTTCTACCTTTTTCCTGTTCTTTTCTCTTTAAATAAAAAAAATATGGAAAAAAAGAGCAAATTTGGAATAACCAAATTGTCTTTAAGTTTTATTTGATTTACTTTTTTTTTTCAAATGGTATCCAAATCAGTTTTCTTCTCTGAGTAAGGAAAAAGCAGAACTTCAGTGAAGTAACGCATGAATACACTATATATCTGATTTCCGATACGCACTACATCTAGCTACACTTAGAGTGCAGGAAGTATACAGTGATCTTCTTTGCAGTGGATCAGAGTGCTTCATGTACCTATGACTGACATGTCAGTGCCACCAAGATCATGTGGCTTCAAACAGGACAGGTATTATATGCAATGCGACATCCCACTCTCAGACACGAACAGCTACAGGGGTCTCCGTGACTGTGGCCAGTGTTCACAGGGATTACCAGAGGGGCAAAACCCCAATATGACCTAACACAGTGACAGTGTCCTCAAAGGCACACTGGTATTTCTTACCAAGACATCATTTCCTTTCACAAGAAATTGGACATTGAATGGACCAGAGATGGCAAAAGCCTTTGCAATCTTCCGGGTGGCATCCTTCACCTACAGCAAAAGACAATGAAATAGTGCAGAAGAGCACGGCTTAGACAAAAATACAACACACAGAAAGGTTTTTTCCCTTTGATTTAGGTTTCATTATTTTGTCTTTATAAAGGGCTACATCTTCGTTAATAATAAAAGCAGTAGTAGGGAAACTGTTAGGCTTCCATTAACAAAATAAAATGTACTAAGTAGTCACAACAGAACAAGAGAAGAAAGAATGAATAATTTATGGCAAAACCTGTCTGCCAAATACCCCTCTCTCCTGCAATTACATATCCTGGTCTTACACCGAGAGTTAAATGAAATCTTTTCGGTTGCTTTAGCACCAGAAACAACAGCCCAAACTCTATATCAATCTAATGACCTACCTGCTGAGAGGTGCAGGCCCTGAAATTACCTGGCACTGCAAAGAGGCCAGGGAGAGTTCTTTTATGTTGCTTTTCTGTTGCTCTAAGCCCTACAAGGGTAGATATTATGGTCAAAAGGAAATGGTGTTTGTCCGCGGGAAGGCTCTGCATGTCTGCATGTCACATATAGGAATCCCTGCTTCCAACCAGAGCTGAAAGGTCCCTATGCCAAGAGGAGGCCTTGATTACAGAAGCAAGGGCTCTTCTCTCATTACAGTTACAGGAGTGGGTCAGCAATTTAATTGGGCATGAAAAGAAATGGATTCTGTGGCACACTGAGCTCTTCAAGATTTGGGAGAAGCTGAGTTTTTAGGTCATTTATTCTGACATGAGAAGTGGAAACATATTTAAAATCCAGGGACTCTTTGTTAATATTCTGCTGCTATTTTACAAAGCACCCTGCTACCTCCACATTCTAGAACAGAGATTTTAAGAATTCAGCCAGTGTACAAGCAGACAGCCAAGTCTGCATGGATACCCATGCAGACCGGTGAGATACCCTCAAGAATAACTTAAATGATAAACTTCACGTGTTTACCCAGCCATGCATGTGAGTACTGAGCCAATAATCTATGCTGGGAAGTTCCTTAAAGGAGTGGCACTCAAAGAGGAATCAAAAGAGACATATCAGAAAGTTCTCTTTGAAGCGAGGGTGAAGACTCAAAGCATGGGTTCTAGAAGGTTCCCTGTGTGACTGCTGTGTACTTGTTTCCCTCACCCTGAGAAGCATTACTTGATCTGCTGCTTAGATCTAACCTGAGAATCCCCTGCAGCAACCGTTCTCCACTGTGGTCCCCAGACCAGTGGAAAGAGCATCTCTTTGGCCACTTGATAAAAGTGCAATATTGAGGGCTCCCCCTCCCCCCAGGTCTCTGGAATGAGAAGCTCAGGAGTGGAAGCCAGCAACCTGTATTCTAATAAGCTCCCTGGATGGTTTGGGTGCACACTAAAGTTTGAGAAACCACTTCACTGACCAACAGCTAAACGGACTCTAAAGGGCTGTGAAAGAAATTATCTTTAAAATACTCGGCTGGCTAAGGACAAGGACATTCCCCTCATCATTAAGCTGTACCTGAGCATGTCTTATTTTGCTACCTAGCTGGGTTTTTTGTTTGTTTGTTTTTAGCTGAGAATTTGTAATTTCTTACTGTTCCCCTTCCCCTTTCCTTTATAGATGATGACCTTTTCAATGCCTCCCTGGCTGATGGTTTGTGTGGGCAACATCAGTGTGGCATCTCCCGAGTGGACACCTGCATCTTCCACATGCTCCGAGATGGCGTGCGCAATCACCTGCCAAGGGAAGATTTGAGAAAGAGCTGTCATGCACTTCCTGCAAGGAAGCTGCTCCATCCTGCACCCTTTGATTCTAAGAGATGCCCTAAGCATTGACCAGTGCTTAGCGCCTTGGCTAAGTTCCTGGTGTGAATGGAAGAAAGAGCCTTGCAAGGACCATTCAGGTCTCTGCACTGACAGGAGGTCTCCGTGGTTAGGAGCTTGCCTCCCTCTCCCACGGATTAGCAGGGAGATGGGTAACAGGCAAAGAAGGAAATTAAACCAATACATATCAACCCTTAAGGAGAAGGTGAGAAACCACAGGGTTTGCAAACCACTGGGGATGTCTTTTAGACATAGAGAAGGAAAAAGAAAAAGAAAAGAAGAGGAGAGATGAATAGTTAGCTAATGAGATAACTTCAGTGGACTAGAAAATGAATTGAGGAACCGATCAAGAGACACTGAAACTGACAATTGAGGGAGGAGAGAGACAAGGGGAAAATATTTTTGTTCTATTTTAGATATAAGGAAATGAAAGCATTGTAAGAATAAATAACCAAGTTTATAGGAAAAGATTTGTGTAAATTATATAGATTGACTTATCAATTCAAGGCTACCTAAATCAGAGTCACATTGGTTCTCCGTCCTTCTGGTGTAACCTTTGAGTTCTGGGACCTGGGTGAGGCGCTTTGCCTGCTTAGCCTTGGTTTCTGATGAGAAGGAAACAATAGCGTCCCTATCTCAGAACATTTGTAAGGATAAAAGAGAAAGCGAAGAAAGTACCTAGTTTCATAATTTCATACACACAGTAATAGCTCGATTTGGGGTGTGTGTGTGTCCAGTATAGAAAGGAGAGCGATCATCCCATCAAGCTCTGAAGCAGTGGTAACATGCTGGAAGTACTACACCCATTTCTAAGCATGGCAATTTAATAACTGGGTGAGGAGACTGGAACATTTCCAAAAGAGCACAGGAGTTGATGTGTAACGGCAGACATCAAAGAGAAGCTGAGGTAAAATCAGATCCCTTCGACCTGGAGGGCCAACAGACCAGCACTGCTCTATAGGCACAAAATCTGGAAAAGTACAGCTGTCTCTAGGACAGTCCTATGATCTCCACTTCCTTAGATACACAATCACATTTCTCCTGTACTGTATCTCAGTCTTAAAGTATTTAAAATTCTGAAAAAGGTGAAAGATTAAATTTCTGCTCTGAAAGGAGGTCAGCGATAAGAGTTCTAGAAAAGCAAAGCTTAGCCTAAGAGTGAAAATACTTGATACCTCACCTCACAAAAAAGAAAAACATGGCTTATAATCTTATAATACTTTGTGTGATCAATGCAGCAGAGTTTTCTAAAAATCAAACAAATACCTTCTAGAGATGATGGAAAGAAAACTGTTGTCCTTAGAGTGGAGAAGCTACACTAAAAGCTGCTTCAAATCAATATTCTATGACACTCTTAAGTGTTATAATAGTAAGCAGACACACTTATAATTAAAAATAAAAATGAAAAAGCCCTATCCGTAACTGGTAGTCTGGAACAAAGAAAAAAGAAAGAAGTGAATGTCTTAGTTCGATGTTAGGTATTAGACCTAAAATGTCACCCCAAATTCTCATGTCTGTGAAGGGGGTCAAGGAGCCCATTACACACATCATTGGATTCATCTATTGATGAGTTCAGTAGATAAATGTGCTCAGAAGATGGGGACTGAGTGGGGGTAGATCAGTGTGGGTGTCACTGCAAAATTGTGTCCCCAGCTCTTCCTTCTCACTCTGCCTCCTGAATGCCGTATGTTGAGCACTCTTTTCTCTGCCATATCCTCTGCCACCCTGTTTCTGCCTGGAACCAGCCGACCACAGATGGAAACTGTGAGCCCAAGTACCCCTCTCCTGCTTTGAATTGTGTGTTGGGGATCGTCACCCAAGTGACAGGAAAGCGACAAACATGGTAGTGTTTTGAAATATTTGCAAACCAGAAGATGAAGGCTAACTTTCTATTTTTTTCTTGAAGTAAACAAAATGACATATACTATCTAAAACATAACTACCTATATTTGAAGATAAATCGCAAGTGCTTTATAAACACAATTAGCAAACAGGTAAAAGTACTCTTCATGTTTTCATTTTTCCCCGAAGTTGGAGGCATTCATTGTACTAGCGATACCAGATGTGGTATGGTAAGCTAATTTATGCCATTATCCTGTCTACCTGACTGTGTTTGGTTTTCTGTTTATGAATCCAACAAAAAGAGCAGAAGGTGGGAAATCAACAAAGAAGAAAACTAGAGATTCAATTAGAAACTTCAGAAAGAAAAAGATGAGATTTTTATAATATTCACTGAAACATAAAAGGAAAACTACAGACAAAAGAAAATCTACTTTTAAAAAAGAGCAACGAGTGCAGGATGATGATTAATTCTGAGCATCAACAAAGAGGAACGCTAACAGTAAGAAAAAGGAAATAGGCTATCCGTGACACATCCGCTGGATTGCCAGTGAATTTGAATTTTTCTGACTGAGCAGCTTCTCCACTGTTGCAGAGACCTGTTCTGTAGAAATCCTGAATTCTAATCTCTAAACGTTTGAAGATCATTAAGGAAAAGAAATTAACGGGAGAACAGGGAAAGGAGATGGGGATAAAGTTCTTACCCTTCCATCTTTGCCAACAGCATCCATTTCTACTTCCCGGGCTCCTTCTATGAACTTTGTCAGCACCACTGGGTGTTCCTGTCAACAAGGAGCGGAAGCATTAGGTGAAATTATGTGTGTGATGTCAAGTAACTCATGTACCTTAAGTAAACACTAGGACATCACTTGCAGGAGACTTAAGGCTGAACACAACATACGAGCTCATTAGCCAGGCTGTTTTGTAAGTAAAAGGTCACCCTCTGCTTACAGCAGTACCACGCGTTTTTCTGCAGCTCTCTGAGTGCTTAGTAAACTGAACGTGAGTTCTGAAACCTCAGACGCTGGCTTCTAGACCAGTTGGAGAAAAGAGGGGGCTGAAGAAGAAGCAGAACATGGCTTCTTTCTCTGCTGCCAATATCATGACTATTTCTCTAATTTATAACTACATATCATTATTGTTCAGGATTTTTATCTCTTCCTCATTTTCTACATGCGTCAAACTTCCAGAGTCAGCTCTCCATGTGAACGCTGTGAGTGAGCGCAGGAGAATGGCAAGCAGCTTGGCTTTGATGGGGCCAAAGGTGACATCCCTGACCTTACGCTGATACACCTCCTCTAGCGTTCAGAGTAGACACTGGCAATGGCAAGAGCAAACGTTCCCTTTTTCCATCCAAAATGCGCTCCCTTTCTTGAATGCTTCAGACCACTTGTCAACCTTGAATGGCTTCCTGCATTCAGTTCTTTCATGACAGAGCTCTAGCAACATGGGCCGTACACTGCTTTCTTACCGATCCACCTCTCTCCTCTCTTTGTTCCTTTACATTTTCTCCTCAGCTTCATCTTTCAAACCTCAACCCGTCGCCAAAGACTGACTTCAGCCTCATCCCATAGGGAGCCCTGGAGCACGGATTACACCACAAAGTCCCACCCTGAAGCAAGGTCAGTCACTGTCTGGGGCTCCGAAGGCAGGTGGAGTACAAAGGCTCTTGCCTCCTGCATGACAGGCTGCTGTCAGAGCAGAGAACACTGAGGACGTGTTACTGTCACAGCAGCTATGGACAGACGCTCCCACAGGCCAAGGAACCTGGGGATTAGGGGCAACAACAGCAGCCACCATCCTGGGCAACTGAGTAGATTCATGAAAAATCTCTTCATCAGTTTCAGTCTTGCAGCACCAGTATTCATTGTTTGTCTTCATAAAATACTTTCTTCCTTTGACCGCTGCAAACTACGTCTTCGTGCGTTTTCTTTTCTCTTGCTCTGCCCTCACGGTTTTTCCCTTTCCACTCAAACCTAAAATGTTGCTATTCCTCTATCTCAGCTGCTGTGGTCCACAGTCTCCCTTTCAGTGATTGCTTCCACCGCCAAAACTTCAATTCAAAGCGTCATCTATTTGTTTCAAAACCCATATTCACAGATTTATCTCTAGCCATGATCTGGCCCCTCAATTCTGTGTAACCCTCTGCCTTTTGCAAATCGCTTTTGCTTGGACTCTTCACAGGCATCTCCATATAAAAGATCCAAAATTAACATATGACTTCCTCCACCTCCCTTCTGCTCCCTGTCTTAACAAACAGCCAGTTAATCAAAGCGGGAACTCTGCAGGTAACCTCTGTCTTCTCTCAACCCAACATCCACGCATGTGCTAGACAGTGCACCTCCTACACATTTCTCTCCCCCTTTGCTGTCATTATTGTTCTCCAGGATTCTGGCATCTTTTCCATGAGCTACAGTATCCCACTAACGTCTCCCATGAGTTCAGTCCTGCTCAATAATTCATTCTTTCATTTTATTTATTAGCACACGTATGTGATACATAATGACTATTTTCACTGTGGGTATTTGGTAGATATATATGACACATGTTCTTTTTTACAATCCCTTTTTCCCACCCCCAACTTCCTCTTCCCCTCTACTTCCTGGTCTCCTTTTCATTTCCTCAGCACTCAGGAGGCTGAGTCTGAACTATATAGTGAGTTTAAGATCAACCTATCTCAAAACAAAAGAATCCACTCTTTCTGAAGTACTGCAAACCAATCAGTATAATGAGTACCATAGTTCGCATCGTAGCCATATAATAAATTGAGACACAGAAGAGGAGAAACCTTCCTCAATCTCATGTCTAGAATTAGTTAGGGACAGTTGCTGATCTCTCAAAAAGGGTGCAGGATCCCTGGCAAGGAATAACATAGGAGAAAAGACAGTTTGTGTCTCATTCCAGGCACATAATAAAAACAGGCCCATGGAAGATACTTTCTTCTCAGTTATCTGACTTTCACACCAGTATGAATTCTAAACCCACTGGTTTCTTTCTGTGTATCCTTTGCCCATTCTCACCCTTTATATTTTTATCCATTCTCTTCCTCACCCAAATATCCTGAAGGAGCAATGATCACACAGCTTTCTATGTGATAGGAACAATGCACATTCTCCATTTCCCCTTGAAATGCTGCTGATTTCATTCTTTGGCTCCCTCCAAATTCCACTCACCTCATGTCAAACTCTTCTCTATGAGTTGGTCTCTTTTTTTAATCCCAACTAACTTTTTCAAGCTTTTAAAAGGAAAACATTACTTTCATCCTCTACCTAACAAGGTCTGGAAATCGATAACTCCACTGGGTAAATCTTAAATGGATCACACCGGGGTAATGTAAAAAAGAAAGTAAAAGCTAGGGGCAGTGAAGAGAGGGGGATGAGTCACCACAAAATTAAAAACAGTTCTATTAAGTCTCAAATGAAATATACCAAAATGAGAAGAAAATCAATAGATGAGTGAGGAAATTCACTATTCAAATTGCAGGGTTGATGAATGCAAAGTCCCCAGGTGTGAGAATTTAAAATCAGGAAAGCTTCCATAGGTCAGGGATGAAATGACGGGCTAGGCCTTGAGACTGACAATCCCAGGAATTCTTTGACAGTATCTGAGTCTGAAGTACAAGATGCATATCCAGTCTTCAGCAAGAGTACTTATCCTTTTAGACCTTGCAATCTAAAAATGTATAAATCTGTTTTGACCAAAATTCACAGTGCTTCCTCTTTTGCTAACAGTTAGAATCTAGTTAAAATTTAAAGCTTTGGTGTTTTCTCATTCTTGCAGAGGCTCATAGGTAGAAGGGAAAAAAAAACCCAGAAAACCATCCTAACAGTGTGGTGCAGAGTAAAACAGCACACAAAGTAAGACAGCAATTAACTGAAGAGGTCAAAGTCGACAACAGGAAATCAGAGCCTACCTGAGAGACCCTGGTGGCCTCCTCCAGGAACCTTTTCATCTCATCCTCGGAGAACACCACATTCATGGCAGACCCACTGGGAAACAAGTTGGGAAAAGCAGGTTAGTGGCTTTTACGGCTGCAAAAGCAAAGCACGCCAAACCTGATGGACCCTCAGAATGCTTCCAGGAAAGCTCTAGTTCAAATATTAATGGGTGGGCATCTTTCTCTAAATCAAGACTTCATCCAATCACCAGGATAATCAACCAAAATAAACTGTCACCAGGATGAGGGAAGGGTCCCAAGTGGATCCTGCTTGCTCTAGAGATTATATTTCCCCAAAGTCTACTCTTTGGGATATATTGTTTAAATGCCTTGCTAGTGCCTAGTAATTCTTCAACTTGAACTGGATTTATCACAGAGCCTAATTTCTCTAACCATGTTTCTTCAGAGTTTATTACCAACAACTATTCTTCACTCACTGGTACATGGTCAAACCAGGTCATTCTACTGCCT
The DNA here is from genome assembly GCA_004027455.1 of Hydrochoerus hydrochaeris. Taxonomy (NCBI): domain Eukaryota; kingdom Metazoa; phylum Chordata; class Mammalia; order Rodentia; family Hydrochaeridae; genus Hydrochoerus; species Hydrochoerus hydrochaeris. The sequence continues at coordinate 16,760 of PVLA01012029.1, forward strand.
CCATTATAAAAGAATCAATTATTTTTAGTAACATTTGCAAATATAATGTACTGTAGCTGATTGAAACTTATTCAACTGTGTCATTCCTTCTAAATACTTAAGAAATAATGCTATCTGAAATCAATTTACTCTGAATTTTGACATTTCCAAAATGAGATGGGAGGGGAAGAATGTAGGAGCAATAAAAGGAAGGCAAACAAGGAAGAAAAATTACTTTCCCCTTTCTCTTAAAAGTAATCTTTATTTTTCCTACTCTATTATAAAGCTCTGCATGGAGAACTTTAATTGCTTCACTGCTTATGAGAAGAAGGCTAGAATGGTAATGCTAATAATTCAGAGTATAAAAAACTGGAACAAAGATATAGGTTGCAAAATGGAAAAGGAATTGCAGTAGTCGAAGTTATTTTCTCTAATCCTTTCTTTAAATACCTATGTGTTGTTTAAATTAATTTACATTAATTCCTCAAAGATATAGTAGTATTATATTGTGGTTTGCACTAAATGTAATTTCAATAAAAACGAAAAGTTTTCCACCTCATTTGAAATTTTTCATTATTTTAAAGGACCCCATCACAAATTCCATTTACACTTTCAAACTGTGCACAGCAAATTGTACTTCTCTTATTATCCCCTGTTTAGTGAAATAGTTCCTTACATGTGGTAACATCTGAAGGGAGCAAATGATAATTCACAACTTCTCCTTTGATGACAGAACCTAGTTTCAAAGTTTAATGTAAGAAATCCTACTTCCCATGTTCCTGAGCATTATAGTTCATCTATTAAAAATGCTGACTCAAAAACTCGAAATTCCAAAACAAAGGCACCATCAGAAGGTGCCAATAGTTGAACAGAACACTGGATATCAGAAAATCGATGCTGGCAAGAGATGTTCCAATTTTTCTAATTGTCCTATTTTTCCATGTAAAACTTTCCTCCTTCAGTTTGTCAAGGAGATGCCTGAAGCTATGCTTGTAGATGTAGGAAATGTCCTCTGTTTCTGTTGTTACTCCCAAAGGAAAACCACCAAGTTGAAGGACATCTTCAAACTGGCTGTGGTGGTTTGGAGGTTGTGGATGGACTTACAAATTACTCCACGTTAAAGCCAAGAGCTATTAGCATACAGCATGCATTTCTGAATTCCCCATTTCTGAATCATTGTCTCAGAAAACAATACATTACCTCAACACATAGGAAGGTCTCAACAAGCAGGGGTAGCCCACAGATTCAGCAAATTCCAGGGCTTCATTCTAATTAGTAGAAACAACAACAAAAAAAGTGTGTGACCAGTTTGAAATATGCAATGAATATGCAGACTGGTATCTTTAGATCAAGGGCTAACCTAACTCTCTTTATTCTTTCTCTCAAAAGACTCCATTAAAATGTAAATTGGACTTTGAGATACATAACATTCCTAGTTCCTAATTTTAAATATCAAATCTGTTTCAAAAATAGTCTGAACTTTTCATTGTCTGAATCTTAATGAGAATCCTGCTGGCTATTTATAAGCAGCATTTATGTGCCATCCTGGAAACACAGCAATGTTGAGGGTCTTTACTCGGCCTAGGGGGCCTTCTATCTGGCCTCTAGTTAACATCTCCGGTAGTTAGCATTCAGCTTACACTTCTTTGATAAAGAAGAGTGAAGAGACACACTTGTCTCTCTCCGTACCAAAGTGTTAACAGCTTTCCACGGTGCCTGCGCCACCTTCAGCTCATCCAAGACAGCTGAGAACATGGACCGGTCCTCGGCCCTGTCAATCTGCATCGGGCTGGTCCCCATGATCCTGACACCGTTCTTGTATAGAGGGACCGCCAGGTTATTTGGAATCTGACCACCAACTGAGATGATGCAGCCACTGCATGCCTGGAAAAGACAACGGTAACATCAGCCACCAGAGCCACTCCGTGGTGATGGACAACCGCGCCAATACTTGCACTTTTCCCTCACTGAAAACGCCGCACACGCTGGCTCGAACTTCATCTCTCTTCTCAAGGAACGGTGTGAACTTAGAGCACAATAGAGATAAATGAGTTTAGCTCCTTGATCATTACAGGCTAAAACCTAGATCAGACTTCCACAAAACGACACCTACCTAACACCTGGGACACCTGCATGGCAGCAGTTTAAAAACTCAAGCTGGTGAGAAGGTGCTGTGGACTCCAGGCTTTGATCAGCACTTCCTGCACCACTCTTGTCCTCCCCCAAGGGCTACTGATTTCTCCTTCCAACACTCACATGTCCCGCACCCTTAAAGCCAGCCCTTTCCATGCCTCTTGCAGGACTGCCTCACCAAGGTACTCTTGCATGCAGTTTTCCCCAGGTAAACAGTGCCTAGAGAATGAAGTAGAAGTTCCTTACCTTCTGCTTTTAAGCCTTTGCAATCTTACCTACCATCATCCTGTTGAGCCCAAGTGAGACAGACTTTACTTGTTACCCTACCCACCTGCATTCTCATTAGCAAACTGAGCCACCAGCGCTGGAGCCGGTGCTTCCTTCTCTCTCTTCGCACTTGCCCAGCCTCTAACCACCACCAAGCTCTGCCGTCCCCTGCCCTGACCACCCGCTCCTCTCCCTCGCTGTCACCTTGGCATTTGCCCACAGTACTCAGGAACTGATTTCCTACTTGCTTCACAAGCAGAGGGTGAATCTTTAACCTTAATTCAGATGTTTGATTGGTATAAGATTTCTTTATTTAAAACCAAATCTCCTATCAGCCATCAAAACTTAAAGATAAAAGTAAAACAGCCCACCCACTCTTCAAGCTCCCTCAACCAGGGTTACTAGTGAGGAGGAGGCAGGTGTGAGGGAGGGAGCTGGGCCTGCAGCGCGAAGTCCCTCTCCATCACGTGTCCCTCCACCTGTGTGCAGACCCAGAGAGCCCGCCCTCCTCCCTACAAAAGCAGCATAATCATGCTTTCCCAAGGCACTTGGTGGCTGTGTAGATGGAATAAGACAGTAAATAATAAGATAATAAACATTAAAATCTTACATATGCTGTTAGCTTATAAATAAGACATTATTACTGTCAAAAATACTATATCTAATAGTCTATTAAACTTGGCATAATTTGTGCTTGCCCTAATGACCCACTAATGAATATCAGTAGTTTCCAAAATGAGAGATAATGTGCCACGTACATTTTATTATTACTTCAGATTGTTCTGAAATATTCTTAGAAGGTATGAAGCTAATTTCTCCCTAATGAAAGCAATTACAGCCTAAATAAACATCCTGAAACCGACTTCTTAAAGGCAGTGTAAACAGTACCAAAATAATAATGCATCAGCCTGCATATGTATGTGCTTCAGCTACTTCCATCATAATTTAAAACGTGTTTCATATACATTTTTTAAAAATTCTTTAAAAAGAACCAATCTCTTTAATATTTTTCTTATTATCTTTGGTTTATTAGCAGTGTTGTCAATGTTGTGAGGGCTTAAAAACAAATACAAGTGAATGTATACAAAAAGTCTCTTATGAAAGACTTCAAAATAATTTTTGAAAATTATAAGAGAAGTAGGAAAAGTTGAAGTCACAGACTTAGAGGAGTTTATAGTTGAATCATAAGCCTTGTTAGTAAATGTCGATTTTTTTCAAATTGAATTGTATTTTCCAAGAAAAATAACAACTTTCAAGACAAAAATAATAGATGCAACCCTTTTTTGAGGAATTTGCTATGGATTCTGGACTATATTTTGATCTTCACAGTATACCTTTGAGGTGGTTATTGTAAACCCAATTTACAACTACAAAAACAGATGCACTGATTTACCTATATCTTATACCTAGCAAATAAAGAGCTCAAGTCTGGAATTGAGCTAAAATCTCTAGAATTTAATCCTACAGATCATAAAACAGCTATGGTCAAGTAATAAAACATAACAGTTACATATGGTCAAATTATACACCAAGTATTCAAATCACAGGCTAACTCTACTTTTACAACTGCAGCAGTTATTATTGGAAGATAAGAAATGTACTATTTGCTTATAAAACATTCTTTTGGAAAAGTCGAATTCTCATCTCTATATACATCACTAGGAAGACAAATCATGCCCAGGGGGATGGTAGAGAGGAAAGCTGCAAGGGTGTAGTGCAGACTGTGCTCATATAGAAAAAGGATTCAGTATGAGAACGTGCTTGCTAGATGAAGTTAATGTTGGACAGTTTCATGGAAGACTTCAATCTAAATCATACGGCATACATATACTTTTCTGTGCTAGGGCTTCAAGCATGACAGACATGCAATCTACCACTGAGCCACATTCTCATTTCTGCACCATTTTTGTCATTTTAGTTGCCTGTTTTTAAGCCTAATGTCATTAAGATAGTACAAGAATATTTCTGAAACAATATGTAGGCTGCAGTCACACCAGAAATTTATTTTGAACACTAAGGGATTAAAAGAATATGCTTCAAATTTATTTCAGATCATCTTAATTTCTCATAGGCACAGATCATTTTAGTTAGCCCTGATTAAGTGGTGTATTTTATGCAAAATGAGATGTGAGAAAATTTATCTTGCTAATATAAATATCATTTGCTTCATTAAAAATGGCCCTGATTTTTGCAATTGCAATGGGTGGTCTCCAGTTTATAAAATTCCATCACTGATACATCTGCCAATGAGAAGGGTCATGTTTTATATTATAGTAATCTGAATTGTAGTAGTGCATGTTTAATTTCTAGGCAGAACTTCAGGATTATATTTAAGGACAATTAAAACAAATATTACAAAAAATGAACCCCAATTCTGTTTAGAGTCATGTTTTCTCCAGTAAACATATATATTATACATATATATTATATGTATATATATATATATTATAAAAATTAAACCATTAAGCAGAGTATATTTTTATGAGGTACAGTCTAGCAAAGTATGCACTGAAAAAAAAAAGAAAAATTATTAAAACAGGACTCAAACTACAGAAATGTTGCTTGGAAATTTTTAAATCAAATCTGAGTTGGTTGTTTTTTTTGTTTTGTTTTGTTTTGTTTGTTTTGTTGCTTTACTATTGTTTTTGATATAGTATCTCACTATATTTCCCAGACGATTTTAAACTCCTGGATTCAGGTGACCTCCTGCCTCAGCTTCCCAAGGAGCTGGGACCACAGCTATGTAACACTCCCTCCAGCACGAATCTGTTTTTTAATTAACAAGTACAAAAAGAATTGAGAAATAGGCCTTAAATGAGGACTGGATACAGAAGAAAATTAATGTTTGCTCACTTAACTTTCAAACCATGAACCGCTAAAGAAACCAAGGGGAAATCCAAATTTGAAACCAGACCTGTGTGATCTATATTCATACTGTAGCCTGTAAAGGTAATTGAATAATAGATCACCAGCAAACAGATATAGGAAAAGAGAAACACAGGGCCGGGGCGGCAACCTGTGTGAACAATGTAGTGATTTCGAGCATTCACCTTGGAACACTTTGAACACACCTGTTTGCTTTGTAAGGAGCATCTGAAGCAAAATTGTTACCTTATAATCGAATAGACGGCAGGCACTAACTCACCCTTCTCCACACACCAAAGAAAAGCAAACAAACAAACAAAAACATAAGGCATCAGTGTGTGATGCTAATAGCCAGAAATGCTGATGCCATCACATTTTATTTTTTACAAAGTGAAGCAAATGGTAAGATGACTTGAGTAATCCTCACTCAACCTGTGTTGAAGACTCTTCCTGCCTTACTCACACAGCGAGTCTTGTCTCTGCCTTTCCCTCTGTTTTCTTCAGAGGTTGCCATGGAAACAGCGTAGGCCCAGAACTAGACCAAGAGACCCAGATTAGGAGACCCAGCATACACTGCGCTGTCCCTTGGGGCTGGGTATTGCCATTCTAAGAGACTCAGATGGGTGCTGTCCGGTAAGTGTAGATGCACTTTTGCTACTGAGTACCTCAGCCTTCAGCACCCTAGGGGCACCAAGCTAGAAGGGCAGTTTCCTGCAGGGCAGGCACCCTTCTGAGCAGAGGCAAGAGTAGTGTCACCGAGTATGCTCCATGGAGACGCACAACCACAGCCTAAAGGAGACAGAGCCGTGTGCCCGTGTGTGTGTAGGGCGCACTCAGAACATGTCCTGAGAGACACTCACTCTAAAGACCACGCCAGTGGAATATCCTTCATATGTTCTTAAACATAAATGACATTTGGACCTCATCATATGTACTATTCTAAACGTCAGTTTCAGAGAAAGGCCAGCTTACTTCTTCCATGATATTTCATTTATATTTAAAGAATCTCAGTAATATATCCAAAAGCTGTCTCCTTTTTGGATATAGCTATCCACAGGGAAATAACCTGTAAGATGGCTGCCACTGTTACCTCCAATGCTTCTGAATATTTTAAAAGCAAGTACTTGGTTTTTTCACATATTCATATCATGAATGTGTTTTATGTCTTAACTGGTCTTACAGACATCTATCCCACTGAACTTGGCATTTACATGGGGTTCAAGAAATATTTGTAGGAAGCTCTTGTTTTAATGGCCACCCTTATGTAACAAATGAATATTAAGGAGTCATTAAAAAGCTGTTAGAAGATTACAAAAGCATATTTTCAGTCTATGGAATCACATCATATTGTATTAAGATTGGTACACCAGGCCTAAATCAGTAACTATACCTCCTAAACTTGACTATTTTTCTTCATAATAGTAAAGCCTTATAACACCATTCTAGCACTATATGCTTTAAAGTATTATTTCAACCATGAATGCCATGTCACCACATAGTACCTACACCCAGCTTAACTGCACATTCACGTGATTCATTAACAACAACAACAACAACAACAAAAATGATGGAACAATGGATTACCAGGTTGAACCTAAAATTGAATTTTGCTGCTTTCAATTCAGTACTTCCCTCCCCCAATGAAATTCTATTTTACACACAAGGATGACTTTCTATTATTAGAAATTGACTATAATAACATCAAATTACTGGAAATTACTCTAGAACTTTCCAGTAGTTACTTTTTAATTGTTGCCTGCAATCACTGAAATCCACAGTGGAGCTACACTCAGTATCTGTGTGGGGCTGGAGGAGCTATGGGAAAACGAGGCCACAAAGGAATGAAAATCCTTCGAATGGACTCATTGATCCTGAGCTGAAGACGAACAGCTTCATCTGATGGAACAAGGAATTATCCGGTCCTTGGCAAGCAACTTACTTCTCTGGGAATGTGGATCATTAAACTATGTCACAAGAACGAGGAAGAGGCTGTTTATTAAATCTCTAGGTGATCAATCCAAGCTTTGTGCAAGGTTTTAGAGAGGTCATCTTGCTCTAGTTAATAGCTAGCTGTACACGTTACCAAATAGAGTTTAATGCCTGGAAAGAAAATGGGACTTTTATATGAAAATAATCACTCTAGGTCAGATCCTCAAGATTATAAAGCCATAATGATCTTTCTTTCTTTCTTTCTTTCTTTCTTTCTTTCTTTCTTTCTTTTCCTTCTTTCTTTCCTCCTTCCTTTCTTTCTTTCTCCCTTCCTTCCTTTCTTCTTTCCTTTCTTCCTTCCTTCTTCTTCTTGTTGGTTCATTTCTTTTTAAGAGGTTAGTATAACTTTAGGCAATGGAAGATGCTGGAAGCTTTTTCTCCAGAGGAGAACTACAATACAATCTACATACATGAATGGAGATAGGTATAAAGTGTCTGCTGCATATAGTTTTCTTCTTTTACCTCCTGATGGTAGATGTCTAGGATTCTCTCCAAAGACAACTCTTCAAAGTACAGTTTGTCACACTCATCAAAGTCAGTGCTCACGGTCTCAGGGTTGCAGTTCACCACCACTGTCTTCTTGCCGAGCTGACGCAGTGTACGGATGCTGGAGACAGCACACCAATCAAATTCCACGCTGCTGCCTGCAGAGATGGTGAGATTGGGAAAGCAGGTGTAAGAGAAGCATGAAGTTACAACATAAAGGAAAGCAGAAACAATACACATCACTGGTCAGTCCAGGAAGAGGAAGCAAAAGCCTTTCAGTTCAATATTTAAAACTTTAAAGTACAAATTTCAGGCCTATGAGACATTGTATTAATGACATAAGCAAGTTCCAACTAATTAACAATGAAATATTGGCTTTTTTCCTGCTCTAACTTCTGTAGTAGATATTCTCTGTATTTGAAGCACTTAGAAAACAATGTTAATGGGGATAATTTTAATGTTAACAATAAACCTAATTAGCAGAAAAGAAATTCAGAGTGAACACACTGACCTCAATTCACAATGCGTTAAGCCAATGATCAGAATACTTGAATTCTTGTTTCAGTCTTTCCGCTTAACCTGCCATTTAAGAGTGAAACCATGATCCCTGAAGTGCTTTATATCTCTGACATGTCTTTATTGATGGGAAAGACCTATCCTTTCTGTGCATATCCTTTTAAACCTGAGAGGCCATCCCATGCAGCCTGAGTGAACTTCTATGAGTAATATGGAGTGTAACAATGATCCAAATGCCTCAAAAATATCACCTCTTCTGGGATGCCATAGAACTAAAAGTTGTAATACTTAAACCTTGTCAAAAATGTGGTGTCCAAATGTAGTAGCATGTTAATTCTCACTATCAATTAAATATATGATGGATTAACAACTCTGCTAGTCTGCACCCTAAAGTAATACAGCATTGTTGCATAAATTAGGTAAAACTGATGATATGGGGAAAAGACCTAGAAAGAAGAGTATATACCAATGAAGCTGTTTAAACCATAAGATGACTGCTATGGTCTGACTGAGTCAGGATTCAGATTCATGTGATGGAAATTTAACCACTAATGAAACATTACTCTGGGATGGGCCTTTCAAGAGGTATCTGAGCAGAGCCCTTGTAAAAAGGTCACTGCTATAATAAAAGGTCTTAGCAGAGAGTTTGGTTCCTTTGTATCTTTCTGCTTTCTGCTGGTGAGGATACAGCACTCCTTCTTGCCAGACAATAGAGGGCTCAAGATGGAATCTTAGAGGCAGAGACCAAGCCTTCACCAGATAACTGAGCTTGCTGAGCCTTTAATCCTGGATTTCCTATCTTTCAGAACTGTGAGACATGTTTCGGTTCTTTATAAATTACCTAGCCTCAAGTATTTTGTTATAGTAGAAGAAATGGACCAAGATAATAATTAAAGTGGAAAAAATTATGCTTTTGGCCTACTTGAAGACTTGTTAAAACTGGTAGATCTTGAGGCACCCAGTTAACTGTAAAAACTCAAAAACACAAACTGCAAATGCTCAAAGAAACAGAGGAAGACTCCTAAATCATATATTTTATCATTTTCATATTACAATGCTTTTTAATAACTAAATATAAGTGTTCTTGTTCACTAATATCACTATTCATCTAATATATACCTGGCAACCATAATAGATCTGAGTGATTACTAAGCATTTAATTTTAATTTACTGTATATATATATATATATATATATATATACATATATATATATATATATTTTTTTTTTTTGGTACCAGGGATCGAACTCATGACCTTGTGCCTGCTAGGCAGGCGCTTATGCCGCTGAGCTAAATCCCCAGCCCCTTAAGCATCTAATTTTAATTGACTAGGCAGGAAACATCACAGTTGCTGCTGAGTATATTTTAATTAGATGGTGTAACTCTACCTACTGGTGAAACAAACTGCCTTTAATGTAAACAGAAGACTCATAAAGGGTCAGACAATATCTGCAATAAAGTCCTTTTGCAAATTTAGAGCCTTATGAGTAACTGTTAGAAGAGGTAAAATTGAAGTCTATTCCAGTCTCCAAACCAGTTAGAGACTTGAGTCACTTACTAAGGACAAAAATAATAAAAAAGATACGGTGAGATGAGGTTGTATTTGTAGTTGAGATCTGTGTTTAAGTTTCACTGCTACCACTACATAGCTAATCAGGTGTGGGTTTTAGTTCTCTGAACCTCAGCTTCCTCACTGGCAAACCTATTGTGACAGCATTTATTTCACATCTTTCTGGAAACAAAAATGGAATCAACGTTTACACAAGTATGAATTGGGGAGCCAATGTAAATAGAAGTCATCATTTTACCAATGTGATAAGGACCGCAGCCCAGAACCATCATTCCATGCTCATCAAAATTGATATCATGCTCCTAGGGTGGCAAAAAAGTCAGAAAATATGGAAATTATTATGTTATCCTTCCATTTAATTAAACTAATTGTCTTGTATGTAAGCGTGTATTTTCATTCTTGCTTTTATTCACAAGCATGCTCTTAACTCTGGGAACCCACTAGGAAAAGGTATTATACAAGCTTTATTTACTTGTAAAAATTAGATTTAGCTCAGTAGTAGCAAATTAAACAGTCATGAGAACGCAGCATAATTTTACAGTCATGGAATCATTGTGCCTATAATTTACTAGGTTGATTTCATTATTCTTTAAAAATGAGGCTAGAAACATCCCTGCACCTGACTTACCCGATCTTGGTAATCAAAGATGGAAAAATACGTGTTCCTTGTTATGGTTCAGTTATTAAATCTAGAGCTTTCTGGAAAAGACAATTTGGCAGTTCCTACCTGACCATTGTAGGTCACATACAGGTAATTTGTTACAGATGGGTATTCTGCAGCCAGTGTATCAATCTGCAAAAGAAAACCAGTTAACTATTTCATTCCCTCACTATGTTATAATTTTTAAGATCATGGATTTTTCATGCTAGTTTCATACTTCTTTAATATCTAGTACTGTCAAACATAAAGACAGGAAAAGCTATGTGTGATCTAATTGCTTTCTAATTCGGGGAATGAAGGAAGACAGAAAATAATACAACCTAGTTATCACTTAAGTGATAAATAGTCACATAGACCTCAGAGCACTGCTAGATCACTACTTACCTTGAATAGGATGAGATGATCATAGGGTCCACTAGTTACCAGGAAAACTAACTTAACCAGCTATCTAAAGCAGGTGTATGAAATCTAAAATCAGAGCAGAGTGACCTAGGCATAAAGATGTCTTTGTTTTACAAATTAACACAAGGGATGGAAGTTACTGAAGCCTATAAGAAATGAGAGCACATAAATGCCATAAACCATAAGCAGAGGGTAGGAGAACAGAATCTCATTGAACACATTTATGAAAAGTAAATCAATTCTGCTCTCAAGGGCCAAAGAGCTCAGCTTAGTGAGCAAGAATTTGAGGCCAACAGGGCAAGCTGGGATAAGACAGGTGAGCAGGAAGAGAGATAATAATTGCTGAGCAGAAAATATTTAACACCAAGCTTGGGACCTACGGGTATCTGTGTGACACCACCACCACCTCAAGCACACAGAGAAAAGCCAGTGCTTTTAAAGGACAAAAAGCAGCTGGAGGTACTTTAAACCAAGATACTCCTTCCATTAAAAGCCAAAAGAAAAGAAAAAAAAAGAAGCGCATACACCTATGAACATTCATGTGTGATTGTCATGAATACTAGATGACCTCATTAAGCCTGGCCCTATCACAATGAATACTAAATGAACCATAATGATGAGGCACTTAAAATAAAGTATTACCCTGTAAAATCTAAGTACCAGTGAAGATAACTATTATTTTCAAGAGGCTCACCATCATGCTAGGGTATTTCGAGTCCTTTTAGTATCACACTAATAATATCTCGTATTACAAATATATTTAGACACAGGTCAAAAAACAAAGGAGAGGTCATTTTGATTTTTTTTCCTGTTATTTAGGAAAATCAGGTATCGGTTCATATCTTGACAGCCCTGTGCCCAGGCTCCTCCTTTCCCTTTTAGGCATAAATCATCCCTGCACTAAATAAAGCTGATGATGTCACGAGCATCAGTCACCCAAGCAGGCTCATTTTCTCAACATGCCTTTCTCTGCACTGAGAACGGTATGGGGAGCTGGTCCCTGTATTTCATCACTGACATCCAGGGTAGAATGGGGACCTCTCTCACCTGTTTTACCCAAGGGCGGATGCTTTTCTTCAGTCTCAGCTCCCTGGTCTGGGCCTCAGTCAGTCCCAGGCATTTTGCAATCTGCTTGTCTGAGAAGCCGATCTCCTTCGCTCTCCTCAGGGTCTCCTCGGAAATGGACTCACTGGAATATGACAGCAGAGAGGGCTGGAGCTCAGAACAAACACAGTCCCAAGCCCTGAGCTGCTCCATTTCAAAAAGCGACCATGACTCCTGGTTTTCCCCCTGGCAGACTTACTGAGGTCTCCTCATCTTTTAAAACTCGAAAACTAGCTAACCTGCCAGGTCCTGCATCCTCTATGATAAAGGCTCCTCCCTGGCCAGCACCGACCTCTCCACAGAGTTGTACTTTTCACATCCTGCACACCTTGTCTTGTTTATTTCCGTATTTCATCTTTGCCTTTGGCATCTATTATTTTGGTAAATTTTCTTCTTCGGTAATATTCAGGGGCTGTAAATCAGTTTTCAGTTTTCACAACATATCACCTCTTGATTTTCCATCATTCCCAAACACAGCTACTTTGGCTTCTACTAAGTTACCTCCCATGCTATTTTTTTTACAACTATTTACTGTTTTTCTCCCTGAGTCTCTATACTTTGTCGCCTGCTTTATCCCAGTTATTTTCTCTCCTCTACACCTTGAGCCACTGTCATGGGCTCAAGCAGCATAGGTGCTGACGACTTGCCTCTCCTCCAATGCCCGACTCGCCCTCTTGATCTATCCTGAGGCTCATCCTACCCGGTGTCCCAAGATTGCTTCAGACTATGGACCTTCTCCCCGCTGCACTGCCTAAGCTGTGTAGCTGAGAAGAGAGCTTTGTTTTATAATTATTCTCCATTCAAGCTAGATTTGACTCCTCATCCTCTTCCATGCTTATTTCTGTAACGCAGACTTTGTGTTATTTCTCTCACCTACAACGCTTTTTGACATACCCTCTACCTCTCCAGATTTTCCTGAATCCTCAGCCACCCTTCAAAGGTCAGCTAAAATCAAGCGTCATCCATGAAGCCAGTGGGTTTTGTCTCCCCCATCCAGCTCTTCCCGAGATGTTCCGGGGCATAGTCAGAACCATTTTCCTTAGCATGGCATTATTATCTGATATTTTTAATGTTTTTTAACATTCATTCACCAAATGTAGATTTTTGGCTACATTTAAGTTCCATGAGGACAAAGAATATATTTGACTCACCAGATTATTCCCAAAACTTGTGACATTATCTGGTCTACAGACAGTGTTCAATAAATATTTATTGAGTAAAAGAAATTACAACTCTTTCTTACAGAAAAGGCAAAGAAGTAGTTGAAATCAGCTTGTAACTAGATTTTAAAATGTAGAGAAAAATAATTTGTCAAGAACTAAGGTACAGATGGATAAAACACCACTAACCACATACTTGTGGGCTAGCTGTTTCAACGAAATTCAATTATAAGTGCTCAATAGGCAATACGAGTCTTAAATATGATAGCATATTATCAGAAGATCTAACTTTTACTAAATAAAGCATTTTCATGAAATCTTGTTAATGAATGTAATTGAATTAAATCTCTTGCTTTTTGTTCATTCTAATCTTCCAACTTTTTAATTTAATTAATTCATACTCTGAGTTTAGAGGAGGAATAATCAATCTGGTGCATATAACCACCCTTTTTCTGACTGTCTAGTCAGTACTAGTCTGGATTTTTGCACCTTTAACTCTCCCTAGTTCATGTGTTTCTATTGTACCTGAATTCCCTCCTGTTTCAAATCAGCACATCACATCTCTCAATGAATTTAATCATTTGTCTTTCTATTTTTATTGCAAATTTAATCTTGCCAAGTTTTTTATAAGAATCCTTTCAAGGCAACATGTTTTTCTTGGTTACATCTTGATATTACTACTTAGAATACACGCCAAGCCGTATGCAATATGATCAACAATTCCGCCGTCCAAAATAGTAGCCACTTGCCATGTGATTACTTAAATTTAAAGATCAATTAATTAAAACTTTTTAAAAACCAAAAATTTAGATCTAGAGTTACTCTAGCTGCATTTCAAGTGCCCAATAGCTACACGTGGGCAGAAGCTACTATATCAGGCAGGTGGGCTACAGAACATTTCCTTACGAGACTTTCTATTGGACAGCGCTCCTCGGAGCTCTATTGTACAAAACCAGTACTGGAAACAGTGGGGTGACAGAGTGAGTTGAAACAATTTATGGAGGGCTAAGATGTGTGGTGCACAGCAAGGTCAAAGCAAGGAGACACAGTGTGAGCGGCTGTACTCGTGAAATGGGGTAGCAGTCAGCGCGGCACATCGAGCCATAGAGAAAGTTCAGCTTTGGAGAGATGGAATTAGAGATGTGCTATGGGCAAGGAAACAGTATCTGCAATAATTTGAGGGCAGTGATAGATTCCACAGGTATCGAAAATGTGCTGAGGACCTATGGCTGGAGAGAGTGAGCAGGAGACCGGAGGGCGAGAGTGGAGCAATGCTGGTCATCCTCCCAGCTGTGCTCTTGCACACAGCGAGCACGTGCCATGTGTCAGACTCGTGTTCCCTGTGTGAACGGCATGGAGAGGGAATGCAGAGCCCTCACCCTCGAGGAGGTTGGAGCACACAGACTAACAGCCACGCATCTGCCCTGCGCGAGATGCTACCAGAAAAGCGTAACAAGACCTGGGTGTGGCACAGGGAGGAGCCTTCTGCTTCTGCCCATGCTAGGAAACACTTTACCTGCGTGTGCTTTCTGATCTTTAAGGACTACAAAATACTTAAATCTGTTACTGTCTTCAGTTCTTTAAAAACTAAGAAAAAATAGAGGATAGATTTTATGGTTACCACTTGTTTAATAAACGTGCTTCCACTTTCTTGCCAAGTTGTTCCTAAACCAATTACTTACTTACGTGCGAGTATGCACTCAGCCCCAAAGTATAGGTACATTACAAATAGTCTGCTTTACTAGGATAGAATTTTAGATGAGAGTCTTTCAAAAGTAAATCTTTGATTGTGTGCTTTCCAGATCTCAAACCATAATACTGTTTACAGGCACAAGGGAAATCATAATAATGTTTACATTCTGTGGTCTACAGCTGTATTAAAACACAGAGATAAACCTTAGATTAGGTAGAGAAATTGTGCACATTTACCAGTGGACAAACTCTTACCTATAGGTTTTTCTAGGTGCTTACTAAAACATTTTTCCATCATTGCTGGTTAGCAGGAAAAAAAAAAAAAGACAAGCAAAGAATAAGTAGATTTTCAATATGACATTTCCTTATTAGTGCAAAACTATCAACGTCAAAAACCCATGTCATGTTATTGCATAGATGACCATGCAACTTACTAAAGCCCTTACCTCATTTATTAAAAAACAAAAAAGGTGGTCCAGATTCCTAAAGCACACCTATGTGTTCAGATGAACCATCAAACTCACAATTACAACTATGGATTAGCAGCACTATAAACACAAATTCTGGTCCCAACACAAGCAGAAGTCATGCATTTATCTTTAGCTCTTTTGGTCACAAGCTTCTCTTTGCTTGATGCTGTAGGTTCCTTTCTCTTTTTTTATTTCAATCATTCTATTGAAAGGTGTATCTCTTAGTACCAAACATAATGGTAGTTGGTTAGGTTACCTCTGCCAACTCAAAATTAATAATAGCTGATGTTTTCAAAATATTGAAATATACTAACCTTTTGATAAAACTGAAGTTACCCATAAAACATGGTTTACAAAAAGTTAAAGGAAGAATATACTATGATGCTGTAGGTTTCTTTGCTCTTGTTTTTTTTTTATTTTGATCTTGAATGTTGTATTTTTATTTCTTCTCACATGGCATACCAACTCGTTATTTAAAGGTTGTTGCTATGTTGCTTTAAGTGAAAAGTATAAATAATGATATCAAATAAATATTTTTAAAAACTATTTCATTCCTCACATTTCTATTGGGATACAGTAAATGTGCATTTGTTTCTCCCATATTCAGGAATGCAGTCTTTTCTATACAGGGGTATACATAATTCTTTTTATTCTTTTTCACCATAAAACTTCAATAGAGTATATTTTCAGATATCTTTAGCATATATTCACTTTTTTCTTTCTACTTATGAAAAAATCTTGACTCTTACTTGCAAAAGCAGGAAGAAAGGAAGCTAGAGAGGGAAGAAATAAAGGAGGGAGGAATAAAAAAAGGTGATGAATAGCATCATCCTTGTACCTAACAAAAAAATGAAGTGAATTAATTTTATGCTCAGCTCTAGTAGCAAAAAAACAAAAAGTAGCTATCTGTCACTAAGACTAACTCAGTTGTTACTGCTCCCCCATAGAATCTCATTATTTGTAAGAGAAGACTGGCAAGAGAAGCAGTAAGACAAAATAATGGCTGTGAGTGATATTTCAAACTTCTCCTGCAGAGTCACCACTCCAGTCATCCCAGGGGAGAATTCTGAAACACATACCCTCAGCTACATCTGCCCACAATATGTTTTCAACTCCTTAGCTGATTTTTAGAATATTTTCCTAATAAACCAAAAAGATTTTAACCCTGTCCAATATGCAAATAACTAGCGTGACATAATATTTAAATGCCTTGAAAATTAGAATGTATTCCATTAGTATGGCGTGTTAGCAATGCATTCATCTACCTAACTGAGTGTGTCTATATAACATTCAAAGCATTGTAGTTTTTTACAATATTTCATTCATGGTCTCCTTGGATATTGATTTTTACTCCTTAGACATATTAAATAGTCTAAAGCACTTTGCAGGCCTCCAATTGAGAAATAGATGCTGATCCTGACCCACCATAGCATTCCAAAGACAAGTGCCACCTAGGTTATCCTAACCTGGCAACGGGGACAGGCTGAGTTGCTCTGATTTTCCCGACCTGTTCTCTCCTCTGCTCCAAGACTTGCTGGTGTACCACTACCCATGGAGAAAATTGATGTCACTGCCAACTCGTTCTGATACAAGATCTTATTTTGTGTCCCGTTGTAATAAAATAAGAGACAGCTTGAAGACACGATTCATTAGCTTTGGGCCAGTGATTTAGATAAGGTTCAACCTCCTTGGAGTCAAATTCAAGATGAATAATCTTAAGTGAGCATAAAGCCCATTTCACAACGTGGAGCATTAGATACAGGCTCCTCCTCCTCATTTGCCCCTGTCAGGCTCCCTTCATTTTGCCTGCTCAGAACAACTTCTACCATCTTTCAGTTTTTGTGGTCATTGTTGTTGTTTGTTGTAAAATCACTCTAAGTAGAATCTTATCTTAGGAATGAAGCTATAGCGTTTTTTTATATTTTCAAAGTGAAAATGTTCATTTGGAGCAAATTCAAAACAGAATAATTACTAAAAGAAATATAAACACTAAAATTGTAACTCAAACTGCTCTTTGAAGCATAATGGGGAACGCTGCCTTGTTCCAAGCTAAAATGTGATCAGCTGAATGGCAGGAAAGCTCAGCTTTAAAACACGTATACTAAAGTATCCTTCTGTTGTCTGATCTATACCTATGCATACTAGCATCTTGTTCAACTTTTGGTCTTTTACACATACACACACTAACTCCATACTTTAGAACAGTACCCTCTAAGTTCTGTCTATCTACACCAGCTTTGCTTCCTTTCAGAGTTTAAGGGCAAACGAAGTCTTCAAAGGTTAGACTTTCATCACTGAGCATTAAATCGAAGCAATAAAACAAAGACACACCAAAGGTTTGTGCTGTCGGCCTTTTCATAATCTTCAGTTTTTCTCTACTTGGTAGAACAAAATGACAGTGTGGAATTTTAAAGGGAGAAAAAAAAAACACACCTTAAAGCCAGACATTCAGACTTCTACACGCCCTGCCATAATCTTTTAACCGACAGACAGCCAGGCTCAGCCTCCATTGGAGGAAGTCTCCCTCCCTGTGCTGTCTGGTTTATCAACAGTTCAGGTCTGTCTCCTCTCTCTCCCACTTCCAGTGGAGATTTGTTGTTGTTAAAATTCTACCCTGTCATCTCTGAAGCATCCTCCACTCACACTTGGTCTTCAATATTAAATGATAAAAGGAAATGGAATAAATTCCTCTTAATGAAGAAATTTTCACCTGGCACCGCAGAGCTGGGAAATCTATTAGCGGACTGGAGGAACGCCTGCAGGCTCGCCTCACCGGGGACCCGCGCACTTCACATGGCCTCTCTTCCACTTGACTGGCTTTTATCTGATCCACCAACGCACAAGTAATACTAAACAAATTTCCCTCCAGATTGCACAAGCTCTGAAGTGACAATGAGCACTCCACTTGGCCTGCAATTATGGGATGAGCTTGCAATTGTATTAGTATCTTCTTTAAAAAAAAATCCCCCAAAAGACAAAAGCTGAAAAACTCACTAAGCCTAATGTTCAATAATGACACTTTCTTTATTACAAAAAGAGGACCTAGTAAGACACATGATCTCTGCCTAGCAACCCCGCAACAACTTCTCCTCTAAGCTTTGCATGGCTTCTTCTTTTTTTTCTTTTTTGCATTTCAGAAGTTTAAGACTATGACAAAAAAATCACAATGGTGCCATCAGTGGAGAAGTTAATAGTCTTTGCGTGTTTTCTTTCAAGGAGATAAAAGTTACCTTTTTTCTTAAAAAGAAATACATTTTTAAAAAAATATGACTAGTACTTAGGGGAGCAAAGGATAAAAATATAGACAACTGAGTAATTTCTCCTCCTTTCTGAAAGTGCTGTGTTTGTTTCCATAGAGCAACTATGCCTGAAAAAGAATTAAAACCTCAATCTTTATCTCTCATGTACAGAACAAACGATACTTACACCAATGTTCTTATAAACACAGCATCATGATATCTATCTTGTGGGATCTGAGCTGTCACAATAACGCTTTAATAGCACACGTATTGATTTCTAAGAGCATACTTAAACTATATTTTACCTACAGGCTATCAACAACAGTAACAAGAGAGTAAAAAAAAAAATCTTATGTGAAATTGACATTCTAAATATTTTTAAATAGTACCTTTCTCAGTTCTGAAGTATAAACCCAGTACTCTACCAATGAGCTATACTCCCAGCCCCCAAAAAGGTAACTTTAATTTCTAAAATTCTATATTCATTTTTTCCAAATCTTTAATGTACAAATATTGTGATATTACATTATTATAAGACAGGCCTATACTATTGAATATAATATTATAATTGTGTTCTAGAAATACAAAGAGCTAATAATGAGGAAAGTAAACTTGTGTAGGTGGATTGTTATTTTGAGTCTTAATGAAAGACATTCTATCAGTAATTCTTAATTGAAAGTGCAGATGCTCTTTAAGTCTGCCCACAATACAGTAAAGATAAAAAACAGAGACCACCTCAGCCAAGTGGTTAGCCATGTCCACTAGTGCATAATAAAGCATACTTCTTTTACTTATCAAAAAAGTGTCATCTGATTAGACTGAAAGTCCACATTATGGAATAGGGCTTCTGTTACTTCTGATTACTGCATTTATTGATTATTTTAATTCTATGTAGTTCTATGTAATGTTTACACTCCCAAAAATAAAATGCACTCAGTAAATAAAATCTTACATTTTCTACAAATGTGGGTCTAGAATTTAAATCTCACAGGTAAAAGGGAACACTTTACACAGCCTCAGCAGAAACCTGAGACTGAGCCCTCTTTGATGTGCTTCAATGTTAATTTACTAATAAACGTACTTGAAAGTCCTGTATCTTAAAAACTCTCCATTTTTAAATCAAGTTTTCACATAATAGTATTTTTCCAAATACCACATATGTTGTCCCAAACAACAAATGTATAACTTTTAATACATGACTATTTTGGCTTCTCAAAATGGGCCACAGCCTAGAACCAAACTCTAACTATCCCAAAGTGGATAGAACAGTTCCTGAACCAGATGAAATAATAAACACTTAAGCACATAGGTAACTCCAAGCAACTTTTTAGGGGAGGCAAAGGGCCAACAGGAAGAGCAGGAGAAGTAGAAAGACTTCAAGAGTTTGGCAAACAAAACTGGCAAGTCACTTGCAGGATTTACTGTACCTCAGCTTTCTTTGTCTTTTCACTCTCCCAGGTAAAATTCCTGCACCCTCACCTCAAAGCGCTGAGGATGGCCAGACTTTCACTGCTACCAAACCAAAATCCATCCTCTGAAGAGAAGGTGTCCCCCACAGAACACATGCCCCCAGCCTCTGCCCTCAGGAGGCAGGGCTGCTGCTCACAGTGGTCCTCAGGATGGAACCCCACCTTCCCTGCTGAGGTTGGATGTGTGGCATAAAAGCATCTTCAGCATTAGTTACAGGTGAAGACATGCCAGAGATCAGCAACTGATTACCTAGCTTCTGTAATGATACCTCTGGAAGCTTATTTTGCCTAAATTTCATTTGCCTTCTACACAGTTGTTTCTACTCACACATGCATGAATGTGGAAAAATAAGCATGTGCACTTTATTTAAAGAAAAAAAAATATAAGAATGCATATATACTCTTTTATTATAAATAAAGCACATTTTAAAAATACAGATCCTATTTTAGGTCTCCAGACTCTTGGAAATTCTGTTTATGTCTTCTACAAGTGACCTGCAGGGCTTTTTCCCTGTCCGGCCCCCTGTGTTTTCCACACAAGTGTTCTGGAAAAGGGCACATTCCTCACAATGCTTCTGCTCTAAGTGGGGTCAGCAATCAGGCAGGACAACATGTGGCTCACAACCTGACAGGTGAGCAGGAACCAATCTCCAGCTGTCTGATTTGAAAGTCATATCTCTAAAAAGAAGCTTCTGAAAAGCGTTAGTGACTAGAACTGAAGGCAGAACCCTGAGCTAGATTCCCGCTTTCCCCTGACTGGCATGACATAAATAGTGACACACACCTTGGCATGACTCAGGTTCACCATCCTTAAAACAGAATAGTGATATTTTCCACCAGAAAAATACAGATGTCTGTATTATAAATACTCTGGGTTTTTTTTTTTTTCTTTAACCTTCTTTCCTGGCTAAGTCAAATCATTCAATACAACTGAAAATATTTATGAATATTTCTCATATAAACTTTTCAGAAAATACATGAGTTTAAAACTGAGTTATTTAATCATAACTGTATAAATACTGGCTTCTTCTCATTAGATTTTATAATGCAACTCAGTATTTTAATACTAACTTGTACATAGTCTCTCCCCAATAATACAAAACAATTAGATAAATCTGCTTCTATTTAAAGTGTTTATCCAGAGCCCTATGAGTTAATGAGTAGATATGGAAACATATCTTGAAAAATTAAAATCCAGACATTGACTTACAATGTCTTCCAACCCAGAGTCAGTTTATACCTTGGACTACATATTTTCCACTGGATAATGTTGGGTCTTTTCAAGCAAACTGCACTCCACATTTCCCACTGTTTTGTCATGATTGAGAATTCTGATCTTTGCTTCTACCAATAACATTTCCTTATTTATTTAATTGACATCATCTTACAGGTATTTCTGGTGCTTTCCTTATGCTAAACTGTGGTAAGCAAAGAATAGAAAACATTGACATATTACAGAATCAACACTGTACTTTAAAATGCTGAACTGTGTTCTGCACTCATAAAAATCAACCAAATGCTCACTAAGAAGTTTATTAAGACATTAGGTTATTTGGTATTGGCCCTGGGGAAATTTTCATTCTAATTGGAGGATGATACTAGCGTATATGAAATAGTCACAGAGCAATGAAGTGAAACTATGTGGTCTTCACTATTTCGAACAACAAGCAAGTAGGTAAGCAGCATCGCGTTTAATTTCCGTTCTTAAACTATCTTGTTCTATAGCAGATTCCCACTTTCATGAATAAAACAAAGCAAGAACAGACACAACTTTTCACTTTCTAAGAACCATATGTTTACCTATCTCTTTTCACTATAAATTTCATCCTTAGAGTTAGAACTGGTAGAGTTCACTCCTACCAGTTCTTCATCAATTTTGAGGACTTATTCAATTACCTTCCTTTCCTTTCTCTGTAAGACAGAAGAAAGGCTGTCCTCCTATTTTATTTACTTTGCAGTAAATTCTCTTCTCTTCACTCCCACAGCAGTGGGATACACTGAAAGAAAAAGTGCTATCTTTGGCTTCAAAGTCCTAAACTCAGATCCTTGTTTTATCATGAACAACTTGTGAGACCTTGGAGAATTTCTGCTATAAAATATAAGGTAGGGTAGATCCCTCTAGCTACATTAAACACTGAGACTTATGGAATGTGCAAGAGCACAAAAGTACCAGAGCTCTTGTTATGAACCTTCACTCAACTGTCAACACTCACGTTTCTGATTCTTATATGCCCACAATGCATGCTGTCTATGTACAGCTATTTGTATAATCATAAACCCCTTGTAGGCAGGCTAATGGCTAATGAATGGTCATCTATTGATGGCATTGGACCTAGGGTTTGCCTGACACAAAGTAGGTACTCAATAAACATTAATAAACAAATACCATTTGGTCTAAGAGAAATCCTACCAGGTAAACATATCTCTATCACACTGGGGTTAGAGATATTGACATAGACATAATGTAGTAATCATTGATAGACATATACAAACTACATTCTGTGTATGTGTTGTTTTGAATCAACAATAGATTTTGGAACTATCAGACATGTAGTAACTAACATATGGAAAATATATGCTATAAAATGTATTTTATTATAAAGTATGCATGTTTTTATATAACAATCATAATATGAATATTATTCTGAAAAGCCTTTAAGTAAAACATTTATCTTATCCATACCAGAATCATAAGTACTCCTCCACATTTTCAAAAATATACAATAATTTGTCAAAGCAATGAAACCACAATTTAAATAAGGGAGGTTTCTCAGAACGCTAAATATTCTTTGTAAGATTTTGTATCTATTTCAATAATTCATTAGTTCTAAAAATTAATGGAGGCCTATGAAATCTATGACACCATCTAAACACCTTGTCTTATCATATGGAGCATAACAGCAAATTGGAGATAAAATATATTTTTGGTATTAGTCCACAATTACCCCACAGTAATATTCCTCTTTGACAGAGGAAAAATAATTTGTTTAGATAATTCCCAATCTTTAATATTCTTGAAAGTTTTATTATATAAGTGGCTTGGAGTGTGAGGACTAAAACCTCAGGACACTAGTAAGTCTTGTTTCCTCTAGAGTTAAATACTTGATATGAAATACATTATGTAGTCATCTGGTTGTATGTCTGTCTAATAAAATAAAATGGGATAATTTTTAAAATTAGCATAAACTGAAACTTAGAAAGATAGTGTAAATTAGTTGTGAATTTAGGGCACATAAGACTAAGCTCTGCAAATCAAATCATAGAGCTCCACCAAAGTATCCAAACACCCTCATTCCCATTTTTATATCAAATACTGTAAGTACGTCATACTAAAGTGTCTGTGTTATGTGTATTATAATTATATACTTTTATTTCTCTAAATTACTTCTAAATTTAATATTTTAAGGCTGAAGTTGTTCATTTTTTCTGTCACAAATTTTATATTACTGCCAGAAAGTAAAGCACTTACTATTTCTTCTTATATCTAAGTTCTAACAGCTCTTGGGTGACACTTTTCCCCTGGAAACTTCAATCAAATACAAGCACAAAACATTCTTGTCTGATTTTTCTATGCCTCATGAGCAAGTTAAATAAAAAGTCAATGGAAAGTAGCGTGCGTAGGAGGGGGCATGCAGAGGGAGCATTTCAGCTAAGGTGACACCTGCATTATTGCATCTGCCAGAAGTTTGTGGCTGCCGGGAAATGTCCAGCTTTACTGAGCTCAATTTAGCACTTGAACACCCAAGTGGAACTCACCAGGCTTGCCCTAGATTGTTTTCTTAAGCAATAGGCATGCCTATGCTTTTTCAGCACTCACCAATGGGCATAGTTTATCACACTGAACACAGCGATATTCAGATGGAAGCTGGACCCTTGAAAACTACATTTTACTCTCCTTTACTACACTGATGTAACTGTAAGTGGCAGTGAAGGTGAAAGAGAATTTTAATATCAGAATTAGCTTAGCAAAGAAAATACTCCATGTAAACTCTTTAAAATGCTGAATAAAAGCAGTGCCTATATAATTTGCACATAAACTCAGTAAATTTATGCCAACAATTAAAAGAGAAATAAATCCAAAACTTGCATAGTATGAAATGTATTTCATTGAATGTATACTCTACTTTTAAAAAATCTAAACTAGGTAAAAACAGATTCTTTTTAAATAGTCACCTGCAATATTACTTACATAAATAGCATTGTGCATAAAGCAGAGAAAATGAAACTTTCTAGAAAAATTGCCCAAATTCAGTGGAACACAACAGGACTAATGATCATCATGCAGTAGAAAATCTTCCATTTTGTAAATAAACATGGGAAAACTGGGGTCTTCTTAAAGTTAATCGTATAAAGGAAGGACTCAAAATAATATATTAGCTTTAGCTAATAAAAAGGCAAAATGGTACAAATTAAGCATGTATAATAACATCTTTGAGTTGGGTATGTTGGTTGAAATTAGCTAAAGAATCTTCCCAAAAAAGCTACTAAATATTAATTTTAAAGTAACAGGCAGAGCACAAACAGGTGCTCAAAGCTGGCAATTAGAACTCTGACATATCTTTCTTTCTTGTTCATATTTCTTTTAAATATCAGGATTGTCTTGTACCATAAAACTGCTAATCCAAAATGATATCATAGATTAAAATACTTTGGTATTGCTTGTAGCAGTATCAGCCCAACCAAGAAATCCTTAGACTTGTGTTTGTTTTTCAATTATTAACACAGTTAAACATTTATCATGGTCTTGTTCACAGCAATAGGACTCTAATCATTTATTGAATAATATAAATATGCTGACAGTATCTATTATATGTAGATTTAGTCCCTCCAGATATTATCTAATTTACCTTTCCACAACTCTAAGCATAGACAGCATTTTTTATATACTCAAAAAATTAAACATGTGAAACATAAAATACATGAAAGTTTAAATAGCAAATATCCCAGGTTCTGGAGTTGTGCTCAAGTTCAGTGTGCTCAGAATAATACCTCATACGTATTTCAAGAAGTTGGTGAGTGTTACCTTACTTTAAAGGCATTCAGATTATACTCTTTGAAGACATTCAGTATTATGGAATCAAAACCCAAGTTTGTGTATCAGCAGAGTTCTAAATCCACCCTTTTGTTACTAAGGAGAGTCATCTAGATCAGAAGAGCCTCGCTGACGGAGACATTTGACATACTTATTTGACTGGTAATCCTTGCATTTGCCTCCAGGCTGGACTTCTTTGCATGGCTAAAATTAAATCTATGTACTGATGGAGGAAAGTCCTGTGAGATTTTTGTTCTTTTGACAGCTGAAAATAAGCACATTTTTCAGTATCTATGGAAATGATACAGGGAGAAGCATGGGGTGTGGCAGAGTCAGTGCTGGTAGCATGAATATGGGCTGAAGTTTGGGTGGTCCTGCAGCAAAGTCTGTGCACATGTTGCAGTTCCTAAAAGAACAGACTTCACCTTTGTCAAATTTCTTAGAGAGTTCTCTGGTGATGTGAGGTTAACCAATCCTCGGTAACCATTAAACATCTAAATTTCAATGTAATTCCACAAAAGACACTGATACAACTCACATCACACTGAGTAAAGAGAAACTTCTCAAACCCTAAAGAAGTCCACCATAAATCCTACTGCCTTGGGTAATGCCACTCTGCTGGCTTATAAATTGGGAAAACTACCTTCAGTGATCAACTTTCCTAGCATCCTCTTGGGCAGCCATAAACAATTTAAGAGGAAAGGGAAAAGTCAGTAAACTCAGGTGGAAAAGATGATTTTTGTTTTCTGAAGCAGTTTGAATAATGGTTAGCACCTAAACCAATAAGCAGATATTGCCCTGGAAGTTTTGCAAGGGTTGCATTTCTATGCTCAGGGCACGGAAACTACATCCTAAGTTCTGATGGGAATGAGCACTCAGAGTAAAAAGACTGGGTTGGTTGTTCTAACAACCCTTTACCTTGACTTATCCCCCTGCACAAGGCTGGGGTTTCATAACACGTATTATCTCCACTTTCCAGGAGAGGATCTCTTTCTACAATTTCTACTTTTGCACAGGTATAGAAATTTCACCAGATATTTCTGTAATAGTTGCCCTGTTACAATCATTGTTTTGTCTTCCCCATCCCCGTTTATTGATAGTCTACACGTTCTACAAACGTGTGCTTATTTGGAGTCAAAGTGTAGGCTTCATTTCAGATGACTATAAGCAAACACAAGTGACAAACTGGGCATAAATTCAAGTGATTTCTTATCCTCTCTGGGGGAATATGCTCAATAGACTCGTAAACTTTAGCCTAACTAACAATTGTAGAGTGTAAAGTTTGGTTCATTAGCATAATAGCCTGCTATTGATCTTTTGATTGGAATAGTGCTATCATTGCTTCTTTAAAAATATATCTGGTGTTAATATAAGTGAAAATACATCAAAGAAAATTAAGATGATACATTACAAAATATATAAACAAATACAAATTATGACTCTTAAAATGAGTCCTTAAAAGCACGCTGTTAAAATCATGAAATGCCATTTTTTTATAGCAAGTAGTATTTTGATATTCAGAAAAGAGAAAAGCCCTTCTTGGCCACTCACCATGTACCAAGAGTCATTTATATTTATGTTATTTAAGCTTCACAACAAAACACTGAAGTAGATATTGACAGCAACCATAGGAGGATAAAGGGGTGAAGGAGACAGTGCCCCCATGATTTCATAGCGGCCAGGACTGTTTCCCAGGAGATCTGGCTCTATAGTCCTTGTTCCTTTAATGCACAAGGAAGGAAACCAGTAAAACTTAATGCCTGTCCAGCATTCTATATTCATCTTCTAAGTTTCTCTTCTCCCAAATAAGATCCTTGTTGCCTATTTCCCAAGGGACCTATACGAAACTTGTAAAGAAACTTGCATACATTGGCACCAGGGATACGCTAAGACTGGAGAAATTTGACAGCTGCTGAACACACATCAAATAAACAGTTACATCTGATCCTACATCCAAAATCTTCCATTGCAGAGATGCTGAGATCTTTAAATAAATGCAAATGTAAAAAAAATAACTAATTTTCTCAACCCCTCTCCAACCTTAGGATAGTAGCTACCATAGTAAGCCATTACTACAGAGCTACGATTATTGTTGGAGTGGTGTATAACCCGAAAACTAATCCTTCTGGATAATTAGATGATGAGGGGGGAAAAAAGCACAAGACTTCATGGTTGAGGTGAATGACGAGGATAAGCAAAGCAGGGTGAGGACGAGCCAAGTCCTACAACCTTATAATACACCAGTTCTTATGTCCTTGTAAAACCAGATGCCTATGTGCCCCAGAAAGATGGAGACAGGCAGCATCAGTGGCAAATCAATCATTTCATCTACCTATTTCTAAGTAACAATCACCGAATAATTTATCTCTGTGCATCAGTGATGCTACAAAAAATAAACAGTAAAGTGTCAGATAATGAGTTCAGGTTTTAGTTGACTAATGCTATGGATCATCTACTGAGTTCCACTCCACGTTTCTTTAGCTTTTGCTAAATAATATACATATTAACTTTCCCTTGATGTGGACACACTTACACAGACAATAAGTTATTTGGGGGAATCTTTTAAATTATCACTAGCATTAAGTGTTTTTAATACAGCTCTTCATGAACAAGAGAGATTATCTGTATTTTTAAAATGTCTCAGGAAATGGAGGTTGAAAATTTTCCAGTGATCAGCAAATAAATGTAACAGAATGCGAAAGTCAGAAAGACATTGTAAGTGATCTACACAGTGAGTTGTTCCAATCCTCCACGGATCTTTTTGTCATCCATAAGCACTTATGTCTGCTCAGTTAGAATCTCAACCTGCCTACTGGCTGTAACAAAAACTAGTCAATTAAATTTGTCCAAAAATCAGAATGTATATCAGATGGAAATTTAAATCACAATAACATCTGCTATTTCCCACCCCGGGTCTCTTTCACTGCTACTCCTGGCATACTGTAAGTGTCTAGCACCCTCATGTGGTTTAATTGGAGTGGTTTCATAGGCAGCTAGAATCAGCTGCCTGAAATTGAACAGCAGAACAAACTATAACTCAACATGGAAGTTCTGCTGGCATCATAAATGAAGAAAGAAAACCTCAAGTCAGCAAAATTCTAAGATGAATGTAGAGGCTCAATTCCTAAATTATTTGCTATCTACTGTTCATTTTATGTGGTCTCTAGAAAGGATGATTTACAGGCAACTAAAGCTGGTTTCTTCCTTGTCTGGTAGGAATCCCCAGTCTTCAAGATCAAGCATTTGACAGGGCAATTACTGAATAGATTTAGAAAAAAAAAAACACCTAATTTTGCTGCAAAATAAAAGTAGATGTTTTTATTGCCCAGTTGGTATATCCCTCAACTGGACAAAGCCAGCCACTCAATTATATATTACAGTTGCTAAATATATGACCAATACTGGCTTTGAGATTATCCACTGTCCTCACCAACATTTTAAGTAAGAAAATTTTCTCCAACCACTTTAGAACAATTTACACACACACACACACACACACAAAATTTTTTTTCTGAGCATATCCCAAAGCTTGTTCTTTCCAATAGCAGTATATTTCAGAACTCTCTTAGAGGGGAGAAGCTGAAGGAGGACCATACTGTCTGCCTTAATGTGATAATAAATATTCCTCTTATCGGGGATATATGCTGACAATCCACAAAAATTTTATAACTTCAAGTGCCTCAGAAAACACTCTTCTTGTGGAAAGTAAAAAAGTAGCTTTTCAAACACTAAGATTATTGGACTATTCTCAATATGAAAAGAAATTTAGAAATAATTGGTTATGTGGGGGATAAAAATGTAAATTAGTGAGAGGTAAAGAAAATCTGAATTTGCATGCTGACTGGGAAATCCCACTGTTAACAGCATCAGAATGCAAGAGGAATGCTTCTCTCATCAATATACACCAATGTGTATATTAAAAGTCAAAGTCAGACCAAAATTTGAGTGAAAAGTCACAGAAAAGAGGTATTATTCATTTCATTGCTGATTGATAAAATTAAAATCTAAGTAACATTTGTAATTTAACAACATGCACATTCATATCAAATATTTGTAAATTTGTAAATTCGAAAGACCTAATAAACTCATCACAATGTTTGTTGGTGAGAGTAGGGATAGAAGATAATTATAAATATTGATAGATACCTTTGAAAACGTCACTTATCTTCTGGTTATGGTGACTATCCCCACGCTGATACTATTAACTCACTGAAACAGAATTTAGGCTAAATGCGAAGGATAAGAGAACAAGTCCATTTAACGACTGCACAGAAGATATCTGGAGTGCATATGAGCCAACAAGCCTTACCTATTGAGCTGTTTCAGTGTCTTCTCCATGTTTAAAATGTCACGCATCTTATACAAAAACCACTTGTCAATGAATGTGAGCTTCTCAATCTCATCAAGGGACATGTTGTTTTCAATGGCCTGACAGAAAAAGTAGAGACACTTCCATTGGTAAACATTTTTTGAATGTATTATTTGGTGGGAAACAGAGCAGCCATCTCTCTCCACGTTATTTAGAGTAAAACATGAAGCTGACATCACCAGTGTTGCCTTCAATAAACCTAAAGACACTACTGACCAAATCCACAGATGGCACACAGAGGAGGCCCTTGCCTTGAGCTGTGACAGTGACACATGCTTAGCAAACCCCAAGTGACAGGTCCTGCCTTCCCTTAACCATGTCCTCAGAATTAAAGACAATCTCTTGAAACTGCAGTTAAACCAACGGATTGGTGAATAAATCTAAAATGAATATAATGCTCACTTAGCTGGCATTGTGATAGCTATCTTCAGCAACTAGCACATTTTCATTGTCTTGCTCTATTTTTGATTAAACATACAACAGGAAATGAGAATCCATCAGTCTGATCAGTCTTGGTATTATTTTTTTTTTAGAATATTCCCTAACAATTCCTAACAGAAAATTATTTTGAATCAGTTACGATGACTTTTTTGCTCAGACAAGTGTTTTTCAAAATCCTGATAAATTTCAAAACAATGTTGCAATAATTTGTGATCCGTTTGAGAGAGCTTGGTCTTTCCCTCACGTTTCAAAAGGCACTTTCTCAAGAGGAAAATTACAAGGAAGCCATCAAGTTAAGTAGAAAATGCACCTGCAAGGAGAGGAGAATTTCCAAAACCTAAACTTTCTAACTTAGAAAAGGCTCATTCTTATTATTTCTATGAGTCTGAATAGAGATATACATGTACACATATAACATGCATATTATACAGATACATATGTGAATGTGTGTGTACGCACTGAGGTAGATTGTCAGGTTGATCGGCTTGGAGCCACCCAGAGGATTATAAAGATGCCTCCAAGTCTGTCTGGGGGATCATGGAGTGTGACATCAGTACTGTTTCTGATGCCTCATTGCTTCCTCGCTAGTGCTGTTTCTCCTCTCTGCTTCCTGGTCCCCAAGAACTAAGCACCTTTACTCCAATGTGCCCCACCACCACCACGATATTCCTGCTTAAATCCAGGCCACCATGCACTGAGCCTCTGAGACACACACCAAATAAACTATTTCTCCCTTGAATGGTGGAGGTTGAGTTTTACCCCAGGTATGAGAAAGCTGACTAATATACCCAGCCATGTATAAATATAAATTCCCAGTGAAAAATAATATTTGAAAACCACTTTATTTTAGGATGACACCCTATATTTTTAAATCCCATTAAGAAATACAAGCAACTAGTAACTCTGCTTTTAAATTTCAACCAGAGAAGTTTAGTTGACTTAATTCTTTTAATTAATTCTAATATCAGAAAAGCCTCAACTACTTGTGTTGAGATAAAGCATAACTCATAATTCTACGGGCCAGGATAAAATGATACCTGCTAGGAACATCTAAAATCATACATTTCCTAAGTCTAACTGTGTCTCTTTTGTTTAATTCTTCCTGATAGCAAGCCATATTTCCAGGGCCTATAATCTATCTTATTTTCCATCTGACTAAGCATCAATTAACTGCTGCCATCAACATTGTAAGGTAGACTGACCCTCAAGTTACTCATATT
>PVLA01012030.1:0-47787 GCA_004027455.1 Hydrochoerus hydrochaeris
GGAAAAGAGAATATTCTAAAGGATATAACTGCATGTATGTTTGAGTGTGTGGAATTAATAACCATGTTGCTAAAGTTTTAGTTGGATGGATGAGCAAAACTGACTGCAGTCTCACTGTTTGGATGTCCACTTTGTGGACTTTACTTTTGTAACTTGAACAACTGCATCTAAGAGGAAAGTATGTAATTATCAACTAGTGTTTTTTTAATGGTTACTATTTTTGTTTTGTTTTGTTTTTGAGATTTTGTATTGTTTCTACCCTCTTTCTGTTTCAAAATTTTTTCTTTAAATAAAAAAATTTTTTAAAAAAAAGCAAGAGGAGGAAAAGAAAGTGCTCTAAAAGAGATAACTGTATGTATATGTAGGGGTGTAGGATTGATAACCATGTTACTAGGTTTTTGTTGGAACGGTGAACAGAACTGTTTGCAGCCTCACTGTTTGAATGTCCACTTTGTATGCTTTAATTTTGTAACTTGAACAACTGTATCCAAGAAGACAATATGTAATGTATCAAATAGTGATTTCTTACTGTTTATTTTTTTTGAAATTCTGTATTGTTTCTACCCTTTTTTCTGTTTTGCTTCCCCCCCCTTTAAATAAAATTTTTAAAAAAGAATGAGAATGCAAAAAACACTTAACATTTTAGAATTGTTTTATAAAGTAGCTCTTGCTTCACTGAGTCCCTGAAACATTTTTGGAGATGCCTGTACCCTTTGAGAAGCACAAGTCCCTTAGCCACCCTTTGTGAGCTGTTATTCCTAAGTATTTTCTGAAAACCAATATATGATATCATCACTTCATTTTCCTCAAGTGATGCCTTTCTCTTTATCTGTTTCATAAATTAGGTAGCTTTGTTAGTCAGGTAGACTTAATTGTATAATAGATAATCCTCCAGTCTCAGGAAAGGTTTGTTCCTTGTTCAGATCACAGCCTATTGCAAGTCAGGGGTAGGGACCCTGCTCTCCATAATAATTCAGGGACCCTAGGATACTTTCACCTTCCATGTAGGCTGCCCTAGTCCTCTACTGTATTATTTTTGTGTGGCTAGCAGACAGGAAGAGTGGCCTGCAGATCACATGAGAGAGCGTTTGGGGTTGCCAGAACTTGCACATACCCCCATTACACCACTGGATACTAGAAAATGTAGGGCTCCTTACCAAGGAGAAAAAAAACCAACAGGTCTAGCTAAGACATACCACCTACCACTAGAATATCAATTAAGTTTCTGTAAACAAGTTTATGTAAACAAAATAAAACCTTGATTTTTTGTCAGTGTTTTTGCCCTCATGAAACCTAAGGGGTACACAATATACCCCATGCTTTGGTACAAGCAGTAGGGTCATGCATTGTTAAATAAATTTAATAATTTTTATACATTTTCATTTTGAAATAATTTCAAACTTAAAGTTGCAAAATTAGCACAGAGAACTACCATATATCTTTCACCCATATTCCTGTTATTAACACTTTGCCACATTTATTTTTGCCCTTTCTCTCTGTGGGTGTAATATACATTTTTTCCTGTAAACTCTTTAAGAGTAGGTTGCATACCTCATACCCCTCTACTAAATACTTTGGTGTATTCACTGTGGACAAAGACACTTACATGCAGCAATACATTTTCCAAAACTGCTTAACATTGATGCAATACTTTTTTATGATATAGACATACTGTCTTTTATAGCAATTACCTTTTTGGTCCAAGATTACACAATACATTTACTCTCCATGTGTCTTTAGCCTCCATTAATTTATAATGCTTCCTCAGTCTTTCTGTGTCTTTTGTATCTCTTAAAAATTCAGGCCAGCTGTTTTATAGAATGCTCCTTAATTGAGTTTGATATTTGCTTATGTTTAGATTCATGTTTGCATTTTTGGCAGAGATACTATGCAAGAGATGAGTCCTCAGTACAGTTTATCAGAAGGCAAATAATGTTTATAAGTGATGTTAACTTTAGCCACCTGCTTAAAATAATGTCATAAAATTGATGTCATTCATGGGCAAATACTTTGAGACCATGTAAATATCTTGTTCTCCATTAAGTTCACTAGTTTAACTATGATTTCAGCTTGATGTATTACTGTAATGGCTACAAAGTACCATGAAATTTTAAGTTATTTTTTAGTGACAACTATAAGAACCAAATGTGGTAGATATTTGTTAGTTGTCTGCCTCACCTACTTTGCCACATTTTTCTCACCTAAAATTACCTAAATTGTATTTGGTTGTTTCCCCTGCCAGTGACCTTATATATACATGTAGTAATACTGACCACAATGTGGCCCCTGTACGGGCTTTGATTGATGGGTCAGTTAGTGCTCTCCATTTATGTAGTCACATTTATTCTCTTGGTAATGGGAATCTGACCTATCCTGGGCCAATTTGAGTGATTCTTTTTTTTAAAGAGTCCTCTTAAGGATGCTGGACTTAAGAGTACCCTGTTTGCAGCTGCCACTCAGCCTGTGACCATGAAAATAAAACAGATACCAGATATCAGAGTGAGAGAAATAGAAAGAAACTGGGTGTTGACAACTGTTTTGAACTCCTAAATAAGTAATTCCCTAGACTCTGTGTTTCCATGTTATGTGAGTGTATACATTCCACTCAGTGAGCTAAATTGCATTGGATTTTTTGACAGAGTCCTAATTGATCCCCTTAGTAACAAGTAACAAGAGTTGTTTTTAGTTGCCATCAAATGCTGATAAAAAGGATATGTACAACTTTTGCAGCATCCAACAAAAAGAAGTGGGTATGGTTTTTTGTTTTCTTGACAGGTTGGTGATGGATACATGGCATGGGCTACTAAAGAAGTTAATATATCAGAATCGATGTGTGTACCCCGTGTGCCAAAGGACACATGAGTTACTTTTTGGTAACAAAGTCATTAAAGTAGTTGAGGAGGCTAAGTTCATTTGGTCTCTTTTCAGTTAACTGAACCTAAGTGACTGAAAATAGTGGGAGCATCATGTGCATGTATTAGGGTGTCCCCGGCAGTACAGGTTGGACATCAGCATAGAAATTCTTGAGTACTTTTTGTTGCATTTTCAGTCCCACCTGTCCGTTTTAAAATATCTACCTGGAGAATAGAACATGTTAGTAGGGTCAGACATTTACCCCTGTTCAGTTCAGTTATACTCGTGAGTATGAAGATGATTTGAGAAGTCCATCCTTATGTGTAAGGAGATTTGGGGAATGAGTCAAGAAGAGACTTCAAAGTTGGTTGCTAGAGAAACATGTCTGTGGGGGCCACAGACATCCAGGGGTACGCTGGAAGGTGGAAGAGCCGTCCTTGATGCCTTTCTTCTGCCTTCTCAGGGCTACCTCCCCTCAGTGTTAGCTCATTTTTCTCTCAGCAGAATTCTTGCTCTGATGCTAATAATGTCCTAAGCGATCAGATTGTAATCTTTCCCAGGTGTTTTATTTTACTGACGCAGTGCTTCTCGAAAGGGTAGATCCTATACTGGTAGCATCAGTAACTTTGGGACTTGTTACAACTGCGATTTCTTGGACCTGATCTTTGAGAGAATAACTAAGGGCTGAGCTTAGCAGTCTGTTTGAGCAAGTCCTTCAAGAGACACGGATGCACTTGGAAGGTTAAGCACCACTCCCATAAGGAATTCCTGAAGAGCCGTGAGGTAGCTGGAACCCAGGACCTGTTTCCTCCTAGCGTCTCACCCCAGCCTGGCACATTAGTATTGTTTGAATATAGAGACAGTACCAAGTACTCCTCACTTCGTGTTTTAAGAGAGAACCCTAATGTCTGATTTCCAAAGAGCACATCAGTCTTGAGCAGAAAGCTTGTGTCCTGGTCTAGAGCTGGTCCCTGTGGTTTAGTATTAAGAACACACCACTGTGTGTCCACTATTTTTTAGACATTTTCCCTCATATGAGCAGAAAAAATTAGAACATAAGTGAGATCTGACTCCCTCATCTTTAAGACTATATATGCACTTTATGCAAAGCTTTTCAGCAACACAGTTGATTCCTGCAGAGAGGTAAATGGGTCACATAGGCTGTTCCTGCAGCCTTCCTCCTCTTTGTTGTCTGCCTCCCTGTTTCCCTCTCCTTCCTTGTTCTTTCTCTTACTCTTCCTTCGCCTTTACCTCTTGCCTTGTGTTTCCTGCTTCTTTCTCTTCCTCATCCTTTCTCCCCCTTTCCTTTTTTTCTTACCATCTTTCTTTATTCTTGCCCCTTGCCTCCTTCTCCTTTCTTGGTTTCTTTCCTTCTTTACTTTTTTCCTTTTTAAAATTCTCTCTCACGTTTAGTAGGGGTAACTTCACTGAAGAAGAGAACCTGAATTCTTCAGAGCCCTAGGAATTGGCAGTGCTATTTCTGTCATCTTGCTTGCTAACTACAGATATCTTCAGACACCCACAAGGCCCCTCAAACACATCCAAGGTCTGAACCTCATCTCTTCTTCACTGTTCACCAAGAACTCAGCCTGTGCTGTGCAGCTCTGTCTCACTAGCCCACCCACATCTCAGCCCCTGAAGTAAGCACACACTTGTGTGCTGGCAAAGGTTGAACAGTTGACTCAAGGTGGAGCAGGAAGAATACTGAGAACCTTTCATGTTTAGTATTTACCAGATGTTGTAGTGTAAACACTCACACTAGGGCTGATTTCAAGCTGCAGCCTTACATCACTCAGGGTTGGGTGGAGATGCTTACAGTGGCATCTTCTCACAAGTCAGCTGAACCAGTCCTTGCATGCCTCTAAGCAGTGGGACACCACAATTAATGTAGATGTTCGGGGTTATCCAGTAATAAATGAATTGCTACAACTTAAAACATCAGATTAAATTCACTCCTTTTTTAAGGAAAGCCATCAAAATAATTGGAAGCAGCAGTGTATAGTAACTGCTGTACAAGGCTAGGCATAGAGGTGACACCTGTAACCCCAGCACTCAGGAGGCTGAGGCAAGAGGAATATTGCAAGTTCAAGACCAGCCTATCACTTAATGCATTACCAAGAGAGCTCAAGGCCAGCCTGAACTGCATAGCGAGACTGTCTCAAAAAGACAAACAACAACAACAAAAATTGCTGTAACACTACCTTTCAGTTTGATCAAATAAAATCCAACTGCAAGTACTGTGCTGCCAGAAAAAAAAAAGGCAAGCCTTTCCGTGATTCATAAACTGTTGCTCCTTCCAGTATGAGCTTGATCAAAATATCACTTGAATTGATACCACTTTTTGCATTATAGATATCATAAAGTTTTAGTTAATATTCAGTTAAAAAGAATATCATCCAGTCACCTTATCTTTATTTGCATTCTACATCACTTTGGTGGATTTTTATTATTTTTAAGTAGGTTCACATTATGTTTTATGATACATTTCTTCCTGCAACAGTTTTGCATACAAATGGAAATGTTGGGAATCTGTTTTAAGGCTGATTTTTTTTTTTTGCATACTGTCACGTGATCGATCTGGTCAGTGAACAAGAAATTCTTTGAGACCATCCATCACTCCAGGCAGCCACTGAGCTAAGCCTTCTAACTCACTGCTTCCAGTCAGTCATGCAAGGTTCAGGTTATAAATATTGAATGTGCAAACAACTGTTTAAATTAGCTGTCCTATCTGTTTTATGCAATTTCAGTAGAAATATAAGCTGATATAGTGTTTAGTGGCAAGAAATACAAAACAGTGAATTCAGTATTATCTTTCTAAACATCACTGAATTCATCCTGTTGGCAAATATTTGAAATAGATCAAATTAATTCTCATTACCTTACATTAAATTAGAAGCAAGGCAATGGGGCATGCAATTATATAGCATTTTTGGTTTCATAGTCAAACAGTAGGAACACTTTTAGTAATAGTAAATGCAGCCATCTGTCATAATATAGTAGCCAGTTGTTCAATGTTTAGTTCTGTGAATTTAGTTACCTCTTTGCAATAACAAAAATAACTTAATATTTGGAAAATATTTAAGCAGGAAGAAAAGTAGCATCTGGCCAATTCTACCATTCCTGTCAGCATCTAGAACACTGAGCACCTATAGGTGTTAGCACCTCTTCTGCTACTTGGAGTTGTAACAAGTGTGCATACTTTCACTGATACCAGTATACGTAATGGATAAAAATGCCAACTATTTGTAATGACTCCTAAAAACCTTCTGTGTGTAGTGAACTTAAGTAAGTGTCTAAAAATGCTATCTGTGTTTTAAATTTATATTTCTAATTATATTATGCTGGGAATATCTTTTCAAGTAAAAGCCATGTATCCAAGCCTATATTAATACCACAAATGAACTTGCTCCTTTATAGTTCATGGTCCTCTTTCTTCTTTATTGTGTGAAAATGTGAACCCAACAGCATAAATGCAAAATCCAAGAGTAGCAATGTAGTATTCACATATAACTGGAAAAATGAAGAAAACTGGATCCTCAGCGGTGTTACTGAATCACTTACCTGCCCTAACCTTCCGATACTGACTTGAATAGGGAAATAAACCCTATTCTTGTTTAAGCTACTGCTCACCAGCAGTATCTTTGGCCTAACACATTCCTAACAGATACATTAACATCTGAATTAACATCTAATTCTTCACAAAGTTATGCACTATGTTTTTTAAATCAGATCTACTTTGGAATGGTAAAAATAAGCTTTTGTTGATGTGCTTACAGGGAAAAAAATTGAACTATCATTGCTTTGTTAATAAAACTCATTATTTATAAATATAGGACCAATATTAATCATTTTAGTGATGAAAATTGCAAGGAAGGTCAGGAACTTTTCTTAATCTTATTTTGAATTTTATTTCTTAGCCTTCAGTGCCCATAGGCTGAATAATTATAGTGCTATAAATTCTAGAAATAATTATCAAAACCATAAGCTTGATTTTATGATTTTCCTGTTTAAAAGCTTTCCATGGTCCTTGATATGGTGGCTGAGACCTTTGCATTCTGGCTCCTGTTTTGAATTGCGCATGCTGCCCGCTTTTCCTTTCTTCTACCATGTTTCCTCAGCCTGTGCTGTGGGAGAGCGCTGGACTGGTGTGGATCCTGACATTGTCACCTATCTCTCTCCTTTACATGCTTGTGTCTCCTTTCACTTCTAGGCTGCTCCTTTTACCTCCATCTGTGAAACCCCACTCCTGCCAAATTGAGTTAAAATGTCCTTGTCCGTCTCTGGAGCCAACGCTTCCAAGTAAGCACTTCACCCTTCCTGCTGTCCATCACAGTTCTGTGATAGTATTTATTCAGTTGATTTGTAGTTATTTACAGGTGTGTCTTTCCCAGTAGAGTGAGTTCATGAAGGGAAGAGCTATACCTTATTTTGAGTTCCAGTATCTAAGTTACTGTTTGAAAGGAGTACTATTCAAATTTTTTAATATCTTTTGGCAAGAAAATAAAATTCAAACTTGCCACCTCTTATTGAATGCTAGGCATGTCTGTCTGTTTGTTGAATGTATGCTGCTGGTAAATAATATTCACCAATTACCAAACAAACGATTGCTCATCTGAGTCATCTCTGCGTCTGCTCTCAGAACCCCTGGTTGTGGTTTTCTGGCCTTGTGTGCTACTGCTCACTGTGTGCAGTCACTCCTCAGTGTCTGGAGGGGATTGGTGGCAGGATCCCCTCAGATACCAAACTCTGCACATGTTTCAGTCTTTCCATAAAATGGTGTAGTACTCACATATAACCTACATACATCCTCCTGTGTACTTTAAATCACTGCTAGATTGCTTACGTCATACAACCTAAAGGTTATATAATTAGTTATTATAATGTGCTACTTAAGGAATAATGACAAGGAAAAAAAATCTATACGTATCCAGTGCCACACAATTTCCCCTATAAATATCTTTAATTCACAGTTGGTTGAATGGCCAGATATAAAATCCATGGATTCAGGGTACAGACTGTATAAAGAAAAGTAAAGCCAAAAGTAAAAAATAAATAAAATCACCTCTGGAAAGAGCATGCCCCTTTCTCTCATAGGCCAGTAGAAGTAGAGACTTGGCCAATGGTTAGGCTGGGTCTTTAATTGACTCTGTTCATTGTTGGCTTAAAATTTTTTGGAGGCCGCATCAGACCCTAAGTGAGCTTTAGTTTTAGGAGATTTACAGTATGTAGCTGTAAATGGAAGCTGTGCAAACTGAAACAACTCTTCTCTACTCTAAAGCCCAGATGTGGGGTTCTAGTCCCACTAGGGAGTCCTCTTTGTCTCAGTTCTGTTGCTGATGTTCTGTGCTGTAGAAGATACTTCTTCTCTTGACCTTGACCCAGAACTGTTAAGGAAGGCTGACCTGTACTCTGAGGCCTGAAGTTCATTAGGGAGGTCTTTTTCAGCCCTCCTGACCACCCCTGTTGCTGGCAGCTGAAATCCTGGAGTGCTCTGAGGAACCTCTCTTTACCTTTCTGTTACTGGCAGACCATCTGTAGCACCCAAAGACCCACAAGGAAAAGTTGGCAGGCAGTGCAGGCTTATCTTGTAGTGGGCACTTCTCAGAATTCTGGCCCACCTCTCTAGCCTGCGTGCAGTTGTTAGCAGGCTGCCTGCCTCCTTCCTCCATTCTTTCTTTCTGTTGTTTCTCCCTTCCTTCCTTTCTTCCTTCCTTTCTCTTTCCCCAGTACTGAGGACTAAACCAAAACCCTTCACACACATTGAGCTACATCCCCATCCCCAGTTCTTTCCTCCTTTTCCTCCTCCTCTCCTTTTTTTTTCTTTTTTTGAGATAAGAGTCTCACTAAATTGCACAGTCTGGGCTCAAACTTGTGATTCTCCTGCCTCAGCCTCCCAGGGTGCCAGAATTTCAAGCATGTAACACCACACCTGATTTAGACTGGTTTCTTTTTAGTCCCATTCATGGCTAAGTTCTTGACCTTCCTCTACTCCACCGTAAATAAGAACAGTGACAGATCCCTCCTTTTTTCATGAAGGCCATTCATTTCCTTTAGGTCTTTATGTATCTTACAGCCTAATGATTTGTAATTCGTAGCTTAGTTAGCTTGTTTTAGATGTGGAACTAGCAGTCTTCTGCAACTCCTATTCCCTAAGCCTCTCTTCCTCTTTTCCTCACTCATCCATCTATTCATCCTTCCCTCATTTCTTCCTTCTATATATGTGTGTCTCTATACACAATGCATGACACACACAAACATATAAAAATAAAAAGATTTAAAAATATTTTTCATTGATAAATAGTAAATGGTTTTTCTTGTTTTATATCTCCAAGTCACCAAACACTACTCACTTCTTACTGTATCTGTACCAAGAAATAGTTCCAGCTTTCTTGAGGAAATGAGGTTTTTGTCACTGTGACATTTGTTATCATATAATTCTGTGTATCTAGAACATTTTATAACTGAGGATTTACTACCTCATATTGTCTTTTAGTTCTCATCAAGCCTAGAAATGATACTAATCAATGTGTAAATTTGATTAGTTCACAAATAGTGTAGTCTCTATTGACCACCAAAGAGGATTAGGGATCAGGTGATGACATTTAATTACATTAATATATTAAAACTTTTATGACAATAAGATATAATGCTAATTCTAGGACAGCTATTGTGTATGCAGAAATATAGTGGAGGGAGATTAACCATGGTGTTAGTAGATTCCACATCAAAAGAGACATACATTGATTGAATACACATAAGCTTATTTCACATAAAAATTGAGCTCAGTATATGGTTCAGTGTACATTACTTACTTGCCTTTTTTTTTTTTTTTTTTTTTGAGATAGAGTCTGACTAAATTGTGCAGTCTGGGCTCAAACTTGTGATCCTCCTGCCTCAGTCTCAGCATGTGCCAGGCCTTGGGTTCAATTCCTAGTGATGAAAAAAATGCTTAATAGCAGTTTTTCATACATGGTACACTTTAAGTACACCATAGTCTTTCAGCAAAGTGGTTTTTGTTATAGAGCATAGTGTTATATATGATGACTTTGTTTGAAATTTCTATCAGCTAGCTTTTTTTTTCTTTTTCTTGCATAATCAATTATTCCAGGATTCAGCAGCTTAAGAGTATGTGTCTGTGGAATCGGCTAATCCTGGCTGGGCTTCACTGGGAGTGTTCCTGCAGCAGAGATATGGCAAGGCCTGGGTCCACGCTGAGATTGGGCTCTGCTTAGGTTCACTCTACAGCCCAGGCCAAGGGAACAGAAGTAACCAAAGTGCCTCACATGGCAGTGGCAGAGTCACAACTTCGTGAGCAGAAGCACAGAGAGAGGCATTTAGATCTAAGCATGGAACTAGTTTACCAGCCCTTCTGCCTCATTCTGCTGGTAAAGTAAATTCATGTTCAAAACCAC
The DNA here is from genome assembly GCA_004027455.1 of Hydrochoerus hydrochaeris. Classification (NCBI taxonomy): domain Eukaryota; kingdom Metazoa; phylum Chordata; class Mammalia; order Rodentia; family Hydrochaeridae; genus Hydrochoerus; species Hydrochoerus hydrochaeris. The sequence continues at coordinate 10,266 of PVLA01012030.1, forward strand.
ACCCAAAGTTAAGAAATGGAGAGTGTATCTGCCCACGTGGGAGAGTATTACACAGTTACATGACAAGGATATGTGCAGGGTAGAGTCAAGACCAGTCCATAATTCCACCCAGAGGAAACTGTTACCTTAGGTACTCAACCCCATTGCAAAGCAGTTTGTCCAGGAGAGCGTATAAGGCCAAGCTAGCAATGAAGTTCTGCTAAATTCTGGAGTTTGCTGGTCCAGGGAGGCCACATCACAAGCTTACAGTAGAGCTGTGAGGTTGTGCAGACCGAGCTCTTGTGCCCTGATTAGACGTGGAAGGTTCTACTCCACTTCATTTCCATGATACCAAGGAGGAAGCAGCCCCAACATTTGCTAAATCTTCAGTTTTTTAGGGAAATCAAGAAATTCAGAGTTGTTATGAAATGTCGTAGTTTTAAAAGTTGGTAAATAAACTTTAAATAGGTAAATGACTTGTTGGTCAAATCCAAGAGGCAGATTTGGAATGTGGCATTCTAGTTTGCAATCCAGGCAAAAACGGAGATTTCTGAAGCATTTTCCATTACAGAAGCCACATTCCTAGAGGCTGGGAGGCTTTACCAATCTTACTATAATAGTCACCATTGATAATGACTCTACGTTACTATGACACCTTATAAAATCCATCATTCTTCCATTTAATTGTAACTCCAATATATCTTCTTATGCCTCCAGGAAACATCCAGGGTTGAAACTAAAAAAGCTGCTTTCTTGTTGCCCAAGAAAGGGCTAAAAAAGGTTGAAACTAAAAAAGCTGCTTTCTTGTTGATGCTTGTTCGGTGCCACAGCCTTTTACTTGCATATCAGTATTTAATGGGTACCTGCTATGTGTCAGAAACTGATCCATGTTGTTAAAATACACTGTAAACAATCTAAAGATCCCTGCTTTTGCAGGGTTTGTGTTCTTTCTGTTTGTAGCTTGAGCTCCTCTCCTAAAGCTGAGTCAGCCCCTCAATCTTCAGTTTGCTGAACTTGAGAGTGTTGACAGCGGAGCCCTGTCATGCAGTTATCTTAGGCCCTTCATTAGATGGGAGCCGTCAGCAGCAGCAGAAAGTCTATTTAACAGAGTGGGGAGAGTGTCAGTTAATCCATTGTGTTTGTTAAGTGTGCCGCTTCTGTATTTAGCTTAAGCAAAAGCAATTTTGAAAAGAACCCTTCGTAATTGGGGGAAATGAAAGTGAAATTAGAAAGCCGTCATCTGTTGTAGGTGCTGTGTTCAGTTTTATTACAGACTCCCCTGCCTCTTCCACAGCTTCCTTTCACACCTCTCCTGAATGCTGTACAGTAGTGAACGCGAGACTAATTTTTATCATCATCAGGCATAGTTTATCATATAGTCAGGTGAATCAATTGCTCCATTTTCATATGGTGTCTAGAAAATAGATAACAGATGCCTTTGGACTTTTGCCCCACTAAATTGAGATTTTGTCAGTCTTTCCTTGGCTTAAAACCACCATCAAACACATTTATCTGTGATATTGTTACCTGAGATCTTTGATAGGGATACCCGTGGGTTGCTGTGGCATACATCTACCTGACTGTTGGATTAAAGGTAAAGAATAATACCGTGAATATAACCCAACTATAAAAGCAGCCCCTGACTGCCTATTCTGCACATGTCTAAGTTGCCAGGTGTTAACTCAGTGTCTTGAGTCTTTTAATTAGGTTACACAATGGCTAATTCCAAACACCAACAAATTGTTTCTGGCTAATGGACATGTATAGCAAATATTCATTTCCTTCTTCAGCTCTCATTCATCCACCCATTGTGTCTGTTGTCTTGATATAAAAGAGAAAAATAAGCAATTGGGTAGGTTGCTACGATGCATAAAATGAGTATGTATCTTTAGATATCTGAGAATTGTACCTTTAGTGGTTCATAATTCTCAAATCCATGCAATCTTCCCTACCTTCTATATAGCATCTTTAGTGTGATTAAGCATTTCCCCTGTGGTAATTCTTAAAATGTTAATAAAACAAGTGTCTTGATTTATCACCTATAACTATATGAAAGAACACAGGATTTTGAGACAGAAATCTTGGGTTAGTTATCCCTCTGTCATTAACCAAGACCTTGAACAAGTGACTTAATTTGTGGAACTTCAGGTTCTATATATGTAAAAGAAGAAAATGACTACTTAGTGTGGGGATTAAGTTTGATGATACAATAAAATGCTTTTTAAGCTGGACAAACGCTAGTTCTTATTAAAAGATCATGCATGTTCTCTTGTTCACGTAAACTTTATGTGACAGCTGCCTGGGTGAGGGAAAAGGGAAAAATAATACTAATCCCAGTTAATAAGCCCAGACTCATTTATTTGGTATCCTCACTACACTCGGAGCTCACACCACACAGGTCAGATTCATGGATGAGACCAAGAATAAGAGGAAACAAAACTCAGTGCTCTCTATGATATTGATTTGTAACTTGTGTTATTCATTGTTGTTTTTGTTGTTGTTGTCATTATGGTGACCAGGACACACATCAGTATTTTTCTAAAATAAAAATTGTATGATGTCTTTAGCTCTTAGGGGAAGATTTCTAGAAGGAGAATAGTTGGGTCATATGAAATTTCTAATTTTAGTTCTTTGAAGAATTGTCACACTGGTTGCCATAATGGTTGTAAGAGTTTAAGTCCCACTACCAGTGTAGGAGGATTCCTTTCTCACCACAGTCTTTCTACAAGTCTTTAGAGCAGCACAATTGCAAATCCTGGAAGCAATCTGTATACCCATGAACAGATGATTGAATAAAGAAAATGTGGTATCTATGCTAATGGAATACTACTCAGCTATAAAGAAGGACAGATTTGGACATTCACAGGAAACTGGTTGCACTGAGAAAGTACAATGTTGAATGAAATAAATCAGGCACAAGCTTCAGTGCCATATTATATCTCTCATTAGAGTAAGGCAAAGTACAAAGAACACAATAAAGGTTAGATAGAAGGAAACAAGGAAATAGATCTCTTGTGAATGGAAAAAAGACCAAGAGAATGTGGCTGAGAGGAGACAGGGAAGGGAAGGGAAAATAAATAGGATAAAGACCTGCCAAAAACAGGAACGTGCTAGCCTCAAAGAACGTGATGCTATGTGTCATGCACGTGAGATAAGATTGATAACATCATTGGGATCAAAAATGGGAAAGAGGGATTTAGAGGAGAAAGGCTGGAGGTGGGAGAAGAGTATTAAAAAACAGGAAGCTGTATTATTACATACATCTGCTCCCCTAGATGACTGTAAAGAGCAGCTACTGCAAACATATACTAAAATTAAATTAAATTAAACAAAAATTAAATTGAAAAAATAAAAGTTGTGAAACCTTCAGTGATAGTTGTCATTTTATGTTGCTAACTAGATGTGTTTTAAATTTTTGAGTGTTGAGGGAGATTTTAATTAACAATAAACAATGCCTAGCATATAACAGCTGTGAATGATTTTATATTTTAAAATATTTCTACCAGCTTTTCTTACTTAAAGCCATTTTGCTGTGTCATTTAGAAGCACTGGTTTTTCCCAGTGGCTTTAACTATAAATTAAGAGTTATGACCATATCTTCCTTAGGAAGGAAGCTAATACTTATTAACTATGCATGTGTCCTACACATTCATGTTAGCATATGGTCCGCCACTTGGGGATAAGGGTGTATTTTAAATTCCTTTTTGTAGATGAGGAAACTGAGCCATTGGAAATAACTTTTCCAAGGCTTCTGAGCAAGTGAATAGAACTGGGATGCCGCTTTGTTCCTGTCAGGCTAGGACAGGCTATGTGCTTTTACTTTCATTCTGCTCCCTTCTAGGTAAGTGATGAAGATGGTGATGAGTCTCATGGCATTTTAGTACACATTTCGTGCTCTAAAATGCCAAAAGTTGCAGCATTGTTTAGTACTTTGCCTTTTCAGTTGTGAACATTCTGTTTTAGAATCCCTGCTTTACCATATGTCACCTTTCTCTCACCTTTCTGTCCTTTCCTAAAGCTACACCACCTGGCAGAGGGCTTAGAAAGCCAGTCCTATAGTCACATCAGGTGCTTCCTTTTTGCCCCAGGCCACCTCTAGTCACACTCTGCATTAGAGAGGTTAACATAAGGCCCTCTCCTCCTCCTAAGGCCAGAGCCCTAAGCATCAGGATTACCAGTGCTTTCTTGCCTGTGCAGGTCTTCTTGGGGACCGCACGCTGTCCTGTAGAGGCATGATGTTGGCTTTTGAGTTTCTACACTTGAATTAAAGAATCTTCTAGGATAAAGTATAGAAATTAAGTACCCAAATTATCATTTATAATGTGTGTTAATTGTTTTAACATTAATTTAAATCGCCTGAATTTCTTTCCATGCTTTTCTTTTTCTGCTGCAAGCTTTAGCTCTTTGAATTTACTTTTTGGCCAACATTTTTATTTCTGTAATTCCAAAATGCATCCTAATTTTACCAACATTTAAATTAATAGTGAATCTTAGAGTTAATAGTGAATCTTACTATTAACTGAAATCCAATTTTCTTTATTTCTCCCCTATCATATATTCTCTACCCACTTAATTTCTTAATGGGCAATGTTGCATTAAGTTTCTAATCTACACCCTCAATTTTAGTTTAAAACTGTAGAGTTTTCCATGTCTTGTTCACCTAAACTCCAGCTCAGTCACACCTGTTGACCCCTGCTGCAGACTCAGATGGGCCTCTGGAGAGGGACACACTCAGCTCTGTTCCCTGGAACAAAACCTAGTGTTATTCACACTCTTCAGGCTCCCAATTGACTGCCACTCCTCCACCTCCATTTCTGTCAGTCTAATGTCCCCAGCCATCCAGTCATCCTTAGATACTCCTAGAGTCCCTGCTGTCTCATGAATTGACAGGTCCTGAAATACTTCATTTCCCCTGATTCTGATTTGGAGGACCTTCATCAGTGTCCCCAAATCTCCTGGTCTTCTATCTACTTTGATAAGGAATTTATTTCTAGATCTTATCATCAGGTCATTGTCTCCTCTATTTAGTAAATTATGGCAAGCTTTTGTATCCCTACGATTATCACAGTGAGTGTCTCGGACTCCAGCTAGGTTAGGTTGCTGAAACCTGACTGGTGTTCTGAAGCAGAGGCAGCTCCTCAGCCGTGCACCTTGATGCAAGCTTTATCTCTGCCCCATTGCTGGATACTTGAGGAAACTCAGCAAAGAAAGAGGATTGCAAGGAGAAGATGCTTATGAAAAACAGAAGGGGAAAGACAAAAAACTTAGATGTATTTTTACACTAAATTTCCTGAATTGAAACTGGCTTCTCTGTTGTTACAATTAGGTACAAACACGGGAACCCTGTTAAGATCTGTTAAGACCTTTTCTGAGGTTTCTTTAGTGGATTAACTACAACAGTCTAACAAGAGGGCCAAGAGCCCTTTATCTGTGGAAGACCTACATCTTCCAGATGTAGGCTCTATCATTATTGTAGTTCCTCGGGCTGGAGATTTGAGAAATCTCTCCGCCTGTCCCTCCTTGCATTTAGCAAGCATGGGTGAGTACATGCGACTCTTGTACATATGGGTAGTCATTAAACTTCTTCCGATTTGTCATTTTTATTGACCCAGCCACTGTTCTCACCTTCCTTCTAGGTCCCTCTGTCATTCTTGGCACAGCCACCTCTACGCTGTCTCTGGCCCATGTTTTTCAAGGCCTTTGACTCCTTCTTAGTCTTATGATCCCTTCTCTGGTCTCCCAGAATTCAGTGGATTATAATTTTCACCGTATAAAGTGCAAATTGCACTGACCTTGGTAAAATCTTCCACATTTGTGTTCGCACTAGCACTTACTCTCACAAATACCCAGTCTCCACCGTGTACGGGTACTCAGTTCCCTACACTGCTTTCTCTGCCTCGGTCATTCATGGCTCTCCGTCCCTGGACTGGCTGCTAAGGACCTTTCCCTAAGTGTTTCAGGACTCATCAGTGATGATGATGGTAACAAGCACAAAGAGGAGGAATGCTCACTTCGGTTATAGTATTTAACCACTTTATGATTTAATAGTCTCAGCTGAAGATAAGGTTAATAACAGTACCCTCAGATCTTCATGACACAGCCATGGCTTATGATGACAAGCGCTGATTTTTATGGGTAGGCAGCAGTTCTAATCCGGCCGCCCTTTTCATTTTGGAATGCAGGCCAAAAGAGAATTCCTTATTTCTAGGATAGCACTCAGGAGGGTTAGTATTGTAGTGGAATCTCTGGGAGCTTTTTCTTAAGAATCTGTTGGGTCATTTCTGCCCAATTCCACTGGGTAAAGTCCATCACACAGCCAACCCCACAGGGTGGGGATGGATTCTCTCCCATGAGATAGGAATGTGGAGTGCCTGTGAATAACAGTGTAGCCCACTGTGCTGCCTCATGCATTTATTGTGAAGTGTAAATGAGTCCTAAGAGTCCACGTTTTTTACAGTGATGCCTGGCACACAGTAAAGACTCAGTGTCGGTTGTTATTATCTTTATTTTTAAGCCAAATACCATGCAGAGGACTTTACAGGTATCATAAACTTTAGTACCCAAGAGATTCCTGAAAGATTGATAATGATATGCCCATTTTATAGGTAATCAAACTGAGGCTTACAGAGGGTAGCTAAATTCTTTAGTTAAAGGGTTGGTAAGACAGAAAGAACACTCAGTCTGGTCAGACTTCAGAATCTTTGTTCCTAACCTGTTTTCATCCCAAAAAATATTCTGGGAAGATTCCTCCTGGACTTACAAACCTACTTCAGGACTGCCACTGCTATTCATACTACTCCGACATGCTCTGCTATGACTTTGAGTGACTTGCCCACCCAAAGAGACTGCCCACCCAAAGAGACAAGCTCCCAAGCCTCAAGACTTTGCTTACAGCGACCTTCAGATGTGGTTAGTGCTTCAGATACTTCATTCACAGACCACAGAGGCTAACTCCATGAAGGCCAGCTGAAGGGTGTTACTTGGACGCTGAAGTGCTCATACCAGTGTGCTGTCCTGACCTAGCCTTCTGTGGGATCTCGCTTGTCTAACTCCTTGTCGGGGCTTTCATTCCTTCTCCCTAAGGTGGAAACCAGGCTCCATATACATGAGGAGTGTATCTAGATTTGTTGTTAAGACTTACCTATTTGTCCTTCTTCCTGTATGTTTTTATTGTGCGAGTGATAGAATAAGATTTGTGGGCATTTGCAATCCTAAGTGATGAAACCTGTCTACTTCAAGGATTAAGGTTTGGGGTGTCTTTAAAAGACTCTTTGACCCCTACCTGCACTCTTCCAAACCAGAGGCAGGGCAGCCCTTAAACCCGTACTTGGTTTCACTTGGTAGAATTTCCTGCATGAGATAGAGGTGGTGGGTGCTGTGTGATTTTTCTGTATTTCCCCACAGTGCCTGTGATCTTGGGGATGTCATTAGAGGCTGCCAGAAAGAACAGGCAGGGACAATTAGGGAGGCATCTGTCTTTGTAAAGCTCACAATATAACATTGTCTCTCAACTCCGAATTGTTGACAGTAATGTTTCCTTTAAGATTCATGTTTTAAGAGAGGTAGTGCAGTGGTCAGCAGATACTCTACAGCTAGGCTGACTAGTTTATATCCCAGCTCACCACTTAGTATTACTGTAAACTTTGCACTTCAGGTGTCTCAGCTATAGGGCCGAGATAACAAAACTACCTCTTTTATAAGGATTTTGTAAGAATTACATTAGTACAAGTATTGGGTACATAATAAGAATTCAGTAAATATGAGGTACTATAAACAGCCAAATAACTCATCTGAGAGCACCTAGACTTGCCTAAAATAATGCAGCACAAGTCACCAGCACAGTAAGATAAGGAAGTTGGGTCACAAGGTCATACAATGCTTTCCGTCTTAGAAAAATTCTTGCTAAAAAAATGTGTGCTTGGTGATAAAGCTGATTTATGTTCTGGCCATAGATACTTGTCATCTTGTAGATTGCTAACAGTTCATAGATTGTGGGTAGGGCATAGTAGGCAGTCAGTAAATTTGTTTATGTACCCTAGCCTTAAAAAGCTCTCTAGATATTTTATTAAGGTAAACAAATTTCCTACTTAATGAATTTTGTGCAATTTTTGAAGTTCTCTGTGTGTCACACATTATAAATGCATATTCTTTATTTGTAGACTTTCTGTATCGTAGAAGTTCCATGTAGGGTTGACGATAGCCTTTTTTTTTTTTTTTAGCTCTCAACACTTTTCTAGTAGGAAGAGTAAATAAAAACAGCTGTGTGGGTTGCTCTGCCTGTGAAAACTAAAAGGGGCTTACCAGATAGCAAAACAGAAAACTGAGAGCCTTATTCTCTTTTGTCATCATATTAGCATATTTTATATTAAATTAAGAAAAACTAAGCATGATTTTTGTAGTTGAGATTTATTGTATAATTATTTGGAAACAATGCCTGTTGTTTACCAGAAAACCCATTTGGTGTTTCCTAGAAAGGAATTAATATATAAGTAAATATATTTTATCAAGGAACTTAACATTAACTTATGTTAGTCTGAGTTACCCAAGTAAATAAAATCCATTGTGTATGTGTTGTGTGCAATAAGGGCTTCTTCTGTGAAACTGGCTCCATGCACTTTTGTATGCCTTTGTGGGAAGCCTGAGAAGGGCAGCCCTGCACTCTGGAGAACTGAAGGCATGATACGATTTCAGTCTCAGCCTTATGGCCTGAGGACCAGGGAGTAGTGGTGAGCTCCAGCCTAAGACCCTAGGCCGGTGAAGACATCACAAACAGCAGACAGAGCGAATTCTCCCTTACTCCACCTTTTTGTTCTACCCCAGCCTCTAATGGGTTGGGTGAGGTCCACCAGTATTTGAGAGGTGATGTGCTTTACTCAGTCACATGACTCAAATGTTAATCCTATCCCCAAACACTTTTAGGGACAATCCCCAAATAATCTTTGAACCAAATCTTTGGATTCCCAGTGAAGTTGTCACAAAAAAATTAACCTCAAAATAGACATCCTGCTCTCTACTTAAAGGTGAATTTCATTGATTTCTACATGCTCTTCAACATGGATTTTTTTTCTTTTCAAAATTCTAGTTTGCTTTTGGAAATATTTTAATCACTTTTTATAAGATGTTTTATCTTAAATTTCTAGAAATAGTATATTTTATGAGAAATTATTGACAGTCATCCCTGGTGCACTATAATTGAAAACATGAAGTCATGTGCTAATGGGTATTCTGGAAAATTTTCAGTTGCAGAGGAATTCTGTTTCTGGATTAAAAAATACACTTGATAAATTGCAAAGAAAACCTTTTTAGTGACAGGACAGAGGAAGGCAGACTGCTTTGTACTACTGTAGCTCCTAATAATATTTTCCTCAGAATGGCACCATATGGACATGTAGTGAAGGTGGTAACCCTCTGTCATTCCAGAGAAAAAGGAAGATAGGTCGTGCAGCCACAAGATTCTCAGGGCAGAAAGGAAAACATTTCAGACTCAGAAAAGCTCCATTTGAAAATGCGAAAGAAAATGGATCTCCTAGGAGCACACTGGAGTGTTTTTTAGACTTCCAGCCTTCTCATAACTGTTACAAGTAGTACCATAGCTCCACCTACTGCATAACCAGGCAGAGGCAGACACTGCCTGTCATTGAACTATCTCCCCAGACCAAAGACTGTGCTTTAATCTTTTGCTCTTTCTTTTTTTTTTCTCTTTAGTTCCTTACACAAATTTGTTGAAACTGATTTTTTGCTTCCAGTCATCCTTTTTCTCTGCTTCTTGCTAATTTCATGTTTGAAAGATTTATAGAATCATTTCAAAAGCTGACATTTTAAAGAAAACAGTGGGAAATTATAATATGATTTGATCGAGATACCTAGCAATGTATAAAGTACAATTTAGCTATATATTGTACTTGGATAAAATATGCATAGGAAAGTCTGGAGGAGGGGGAAGCTGTGTTGTCTATGAGGCTGAGAATAGTTTGGATTTTAAAGACCTGAATACTCTGACACTTATTTGTTTGGTGCTGTGGGCAAGTTATCCAACTTTTTTGTGTGCCGCAGTTTCTCTAATTAAAAAAAAAAAAAAAAAAACGAGACTAATGGCATATGCTTTTTCTCTGCCTCGTAGAATTCTTATCAGAATGATAGAAGACCAAGTAATGCCCCACTTAGCCAGCCATCATACTTCCAGCCTCAGCCATCTGTAATGAATCCCAGAAGCTGGCAGGAAGGGGCCCTTCTGTAAGCCAGGAGAATACTGCACTCAAAAGAAGGGCAGAGCCCATTAATTTGGAATTGTGCTCAGTAAATTACTTTTGTGAGCTCAGTGACTTGCCTGTGTACATGTGTATGTGTGTGTTTCCTATTTGTCATTCTTCTGTTGTATTACCTAGGAAGACAGTTTTTTTTTAATTGAAAGGAAAGGGAAAGAATGATGGGAGTCAGGTGGAAATGTCTCCTTAGAAATTCACCCTCCAGAGATTCTAGAAGTTAAGAGCATTCCAAGCTCAGACTTGGGGGTAAAAAGGTTTCTATGTTTCAGTCAGTCATACTATACAGTGCTGGGCCTCTGCTTCAGAGTTTACAGGCTTTAGCAAAAGTTTCCTGAATCTGAATCATGTCCAGAATGCTCCTTTTACAGAGAAGTTTACAAAGAATTTACAAAGTAGTATATGCTTCACTTTAGTATACATTCCATTAAAAAGGTGAAAAGATTCTTTAAAAAGATATGCATCATTTATGTGGAAGACCAATACATACAGAATGGCTTGGGTTTTTTCCTTCTGATGGTAGATTCATTCAGTATCAGTATATTATTTTACTCTCCCTAGTTGCCCTTCATTTATAGTTTCTGACCTGATTTATATCCAAAAAGAGGATTCCAGTGATCACATACTTGACCACTGTGACAACCTCAAATTCATATGTTTGAATACTCTCTCAATTTTAGTACTTAATTATTTGTATTCTGGTAATGTGCTTGCAGGGAAGCTTTCTGGAATAGCACTGGATCAATTAGTGTTTCCTAGTACACACTCTAAAAACCAGCCTGCAAAGGGCTGAAGCTCAGCTTATGTCTTCTGGTGGCTGTGAAACCTCAGGAACGTCATTTAATCATATTGTGCCATATCCCTTATTGGTGAAATACGAGGATAGTAAGGGTGACCTATCTAATAGGGTTGACATATGCATTATGTAAACTTATGTAAAGGAGTTAATGCCTCAGAATTTAATAACATAGTATAATAGTTTACTTGCCATGTGTTTAGTAGCAGCAGCAATATTACTAAATCAGTAACATTTTGAATCCACATATTTGAAATTTCCGTATTTTGCCTACTCAGAATAATTGGTTTGAATGTAATTTACTTTTAAGGCATATATTTTTAACCAAACAAATAATATGAAAAGTAATATAAATCAAGAATATTATTTTAGTGGGCAAAATGTGATTCATTCAGCGTGATGGAAACATTTGAACATTCAAGAATATTTAATATTCTGGGAGGGAGGATGGGAAGTGAAATAAGAACTAAGATGTGTTATGTACATGTACCTGCTCCCCATGTGAAATGTAATTATACACACTGCTAACATGTGCCCCAAAGAAAAAAAGGAATATTTAATATCCAGCTAGGTGTAGTGGCACATGCCTGTAATTTCAGTACTTGGGAGGTTTAGGCATGAGGGTCACTGCAAGTTTGAGGCCCCCTGGGCTATGTAGTGACTTCAAGGCCATCCTGAACTACATAGTAACTCTCTATCTCAAAAAGAAATGAATACTTAATGTTCAGTGACTCTTTATTTTACACATCTTTCCCTATCAGTCTTTGGAGGATGCCATGAGGTTATAGACAGTGAGCAGCTTGTCGCTGAGCTTATCCCAGGTCGCAGCTGAAGAAATCTGACTGAAGGTGGATAAATACCTATGTTCTCAATTGCAAAGGTGTTACTGTCAGTTCCTTACCTTGAACCATTGTATTCAACTTGCAAAGCATTCTAATTGGCATGGCTGGTGCTGTACAGAATAAAGCAAATGTTAGTACTTTGAGGTGGCCATAAAGAAATTTCATTAATAATTATTGGTGAAAGATATCCTGCTGCTGATGGTAAGTTCTCTTCTTTGGTATGTAACTATTATTGCCTTCTTCTGGGAGAACTGGTGGACGTTTGATTCTTTATATTTGGAAAGTGACTAGATTGTTGAGCATGTGGGCCACAAGTGGACGTCTTATCTTTGTACCACAAGATAAAGAAAATAAACACCTCCCTTTGAAAGCAATATTCATTTTTTCGTTCAGTTGTATGTGATTGTGTATTGATAAAACATATTTTAGCATTCTTTGTATTTGATAAATATTTATTAGTATTCACTATGTGCCAAGTGTAGTTGTTGCGAATATTTTCTGTGATCAAGGCAGATAAAACTCCTAAGTTTATATTCTCCTAGGGAGGCAGGAAAGAAAAGCAGGTTAAAAAGCCAAAACTAAATTCTGTGTCAAGAAGTAAATGCACAAAGTAATAAGGAACTACACAGAAAGATTATTTTAGGAAGCATGGTGTGAATAAGAACTTCTGAGGATGTAACATTTGAACTGAGACTCAAAGGACAAGGAGGAACAAGCCACCGAAAAGAGCTGAGAGGAGTGCTGCAGGCAGGAGGGAGAGCTGTTGTTTGCTCTGTGCAGTGCCTCATACCAGGCATTTCAAAGAGCTCATCAGTCATGGCGGAGGCAGTGTCTTTCCTCCAGTTCTTTATAACCTGTAGTGGACGGGCAAGCAGCACTTTCTTATATATACATAGACAACCAACCTTAGCTCACTAATTACTCTTTGGAAGAAATAAATGGCCAAAGAATTCTGGCTGTATTTGACATCTTCATAGCATAGGCGGTATCCTCTCTGGTAACAGAGACACTATGTGCAGGCATTTCACTAAGTTATTTTGCCAGTACCTATTTCTGCCTCTTTGGAGTTGTTGATTTCTTCATCAACTACCTCATCTTCTCAGAACCTCTCTAGGGAAGAGCCTGGCCATTCCAGATTCCAAGGCATTGGCAGGGCACAGAATGCGTTCTTGGACTTTTTTATTACATTTCTGTCAGCACACTACAAATACCTCACAAGCATTTCCTTCCACTGATGTAGCAAACCAGTCTGTGCTGCTGGGTCCATCATGCCTACTCAGGTACCACCTATGGGGAGCCAGCCACTCTGGTCTTTCCCCACCCAAAGTACCATTTGTAGGGACCTAATTTGTCCTAATTAGTCCTGCTGATTTTGTCACCCTGACCCACGGACAAATGAGAATGAAAGACAGAACCAGTGGGCAGCCAAGAATTCTTGCCTCTAAGAGGTGGGGGAGCCCTAAGCATCTGGCTCATTTGCTTTTATTCACTCAAACACAGGTAAAGCAGTGAAAGTAACGCAAGATTCACCTTCTTTCCAGTATCCTTAGTACATGCCCAGGTAAACAACCCAATCTTAGTTGTAGTGACTTTTCCCTAAAACCAGCAGGGCCATCATCCCTGCATTTTACTAGAGGAGCACAACCTGCTGTCTTTTTCCTCTGTGCTCACAGAGGCCAGTTAGGCCTCAGTTCTCATCTGATCTCCCATACAGTGGGAGGTTGTTCATTTTTTTTTAAGTACAAATTACTGTACTTTCATTTACGATAATGTTTGTACTTTATTCATAGGATTAGTTGGTTTATAAACTCATGATTACCACCTTTTTCAGAGGTCATAATTCTGTCCGTTTCTAGTCTTTGTCTTGTGTTTTCCTAATAATAAATGGCTCATTTTTATCCAAATGAAGTTACATATAGTAAGCATTAGTTTATTTTTTAAAATGTATTTATTTTAAAGAGAATTTTAAAAATAATAAAAAAGAATTTCAAAGCAAGATGATACAAAATTAATGATGGTTATTATATTTCATATTGTTATCTTCAGAAGAGTTGCTCAGATTACCAGAAATATGCATGCAAAATTGATCAACTAGGAAATTTACATGCTTCACAGATTCTGAATACTTCTTAAAGACAGGAAATGAATTGATCAAATGCAAGTACTGTTCCTTTCAATGAAGTAATAGAATGAGTATACAATTTTGTGTGTATATATATTTTTCCCTCTTTGTTTCTCTTCTCCTTTCCCCCATCCCAGTTTTCTTTCTTTTAGAGCAGTTTTTTTCTTTTTCACAATATGTATTATACCTTTTGGATCTTACTTACTTTTGCAGTTGCTTACAATAGGGAGACAATATGATGTTTACACATGCAAGTCTAATTTATTTCATTTATGAGTATGGTCTCTCGTTGGTAAGCATTAGTTTTAAAAAATCTTTTCTTGGTCAGTAAATTAGCTTGCTATATTGAAAACTAATCATTCTCTTATAAAGTGTAAAATTAAGTCTTGGTTTATGTTATTGAAAGTGGTATGCAACTCTAACTTGTTTTTATTTTATTATTTTATTTTATTTTAAAGATAGTAAAATTCAACAAAATAAAACAGAACAAAGCCAGTCGAAACAAAGCAGCAAAATTGGTACAGAACTTCAAAGCAGGATACTAGGAAAACAACAGTAGCTACCATAGTATATCTTTTTATCTTCATAGTAGTTGTCCATTCTATCAGGTATAGCAAAATCAAACCAATTAAAACAGAATATTGAATAAAGCAAAACAATCAGAATAAAGCAAAAACAGTGAGAACAATACTGAGTTTCAAAGACAAGATAGAAGGAAATCCCCTATATTTGCAATATTACATAATGTCATCCTCTCAAGAGATGCTCAGACCGCTGGCTCCAGGCCTGCAAAATCAACCAAACAATATAAGCATTTCGTTGCTTTATGTACCTTGGTTGCTATCAACTCAGCCTGTCCTTCAACTGAGTGGGTTTCTTACTGGATTGGGGGTGGGGTTTGATTCTCAGCTTGATTCTCAGCTCACATGCGAGTAGGCTAACAGGAGATTCTGATTTTCTCTTCCTAGAAGATGTGTGGCTTGCACTGCTTACCAGAAAAGCTGGCTGGTTGGCTTGTTGTTGGATCCTCCCAGTCCCAGCATGGCCAATTCTCAGGAGGCACTGACTTTTCTCCTCAAAATTGTATTTGAGAGTTATGTTACATAATTTTGTTTTTTGGATACAGTGGAAATACCTAGAAAAGTTGTTAATGAATTTTGAAAACTTTGGTCATGAACTACTTATAGTGCCCAATTTGCATGCTTCACAGATTCTGAATACTTCTTAAAGACAGGAAATGAATAATGCTGTGTCTAGCGAAACTGTAGGATAAGTTTAAAATGTAATCATCATTAGCAAAAATTCTAAAAACAGCATGTTCTTACTTAGTACATTGCCTTCCTTGCTATCTTAATGCTCTATCTTAGCTTTCATTACATAAAATGTGCCACTATTGGTTCTGCAGAGCTAGGGCCAATTATGATAGAATGACCTAGATTCTGTATGTCGTATGTATCACCAACTAGATTTTTCAACTAGTTCTGATTATAGTAACAGTAAATCTATAAAAGGAAAAAGTTCCATAGTATAAATTTCAAACTTCTACTTATCTGAATCATGAAAGACTAAAATGTTCAGATATTTTATCTATATTTTCCTTTACTAATGAATGCTGTGGTTCATGTGTATATATCCCCCAAAGCCTCATGCAGTCATAGGGCTTTTTCAGAGGTAGCTGAATCTAGAGTGTGTGATCTGAGACTGAGGATATGTGATTAGTAAGTAGGTGCACTGATTGGTTTGGCATAGTTCTTGCTAGGATTGATGGTGTGTACAATATAAGGCATAGTCTTGTTTCTTTCCCTTTATTGCTCTTACTATCTTATGACTGCTATGAATTGTTCTCCTCTGTGAGGGCCCTGTGCCAAGCCATCCTGCCTTGAAGCCGGCCAATTATGGACTGGAACCTCTACAAACTATGAACCAAGTAAACCTTTTCTCCTTTAACTTTGGATGTCTTATATTTTGTCTTAGTAATGAGAAAAGTAAATAAACAGTGCAGTTTATTGTTAATCGTACATTCAATCTTGTTAACGTGTAGTATACTAATTTCATCTTCTTTTGTCTCAGTTGAAATAATTGCTTTAAAAAGCATAGAATATAGGGACTCCCATGAAGATGGTGGAACAGTAAGCAACAAAGTAAACAGCCTCTCTGGGTGATACAGTCCAGATGCTGGAATTTAGCATCGTGGGGAAGACAAGAAAGAAAGTGGGTCCTCTGGACCCAGGAAGAATCTAAAGTGAGAATTGAAGCCCACAGAAAGAATAAAAATTTAAATGAAAAAGGTGATAGCTGGTGGCACCTCCAATAGGCCTGGAGCTGGACCTATTGAGAGGAGCTCTTGGAACCTGGGGATACACAGTCAAGGTGACGGTGGTGACTAGCAACTCCAGAGGCCTTTGCAAAGAGCCAAGGCAGTGGAGGAGAGCAGCAGACGCAGAGGACTGCACTGGCTGGTGGTGAGTACAGAGGGCTCAGTCCTCCCACAGGAGAGAGCAATTGGCCAAGAGCCATTTTGGATTCGGGCCAGATAAGCCCAGAACCTGAACTTCTGCCAGCTTCCTCCAGCAGCTCCTAGCTGGGTGCAGACCGGTGGAAATTGCTCAGACTGAGCCCTGCCTCTGTGCACAGTCTAGGTCTGTGATGGAGTTATCCCTGCCAGTGACCAGCCCAAGTCTGCTGGCAGCAACCAGCCCTGCTTTCGTGCACACTCCAACAGCCAAATGGGGGCTTTCTGCCAGTGACCAGCTCTGTCAGAGGTGGCAGCCAGCCCCACCCCTGCACATATTCTACTAGTCATCTGGGAGCCAGCACAGGCTAGGAAAAGCATCAGCCAGTCCTGCACCAGTGTACCCAGTGGCCACCATCAGATACCTGTCACCAGCACTGGCTAGAAGAACCAAATGGTCTTGCTTCAGAGAAATTGTAGCCATGCAGGAAGTACCTAGAAGCCCACTACCCACTTATCTGGAATAACACAGGAAAGAACAAAGACAAAGAAGCAAAAGGCAGTCTCTGACCTCCAATCCAAGCAGAGTAAGTCTGGGAGATGTAAACATGGAAGGGATTGGGAGTTGCACACTTGAAGTGATGGCAACTGATGTAAAAAAACAACTTCATGAGGCTATAAAAGAAATTAGAACAGAAACACTATCTCAGGTAAGAGAAGAAATGAAAAACTTAATAAAAGAATTGCTGAGAACCTCTAAAGAAGTCATAGATAAAAAAATGGAGGAGCTTAGGAAAATGAGGGAAACCTTGAATGAACAATATACAAAAGATTTAGAATACATGAAACAAATTAAAAGAGATATCCAGGAGATTAAAAACTCCAATGAAAGTTGGCAAAACCACTTGAAAGAAACTTGAAGATAGACTTTAAGACCTTGAAGACAGGTTTGCAGCTTGTGATCACAAAAGGAAAGATCTCTTAAAAATAACAAGGAACCAGGAAGTAACAATTCAACAACTGCAAGACAACCCAAAGAAATATAATGTAAGAATAATAGATGTGAATGCAAAAACAGGAGTCATACAAATGACATTAAAAGTCTATTTACAGAAAAAAATATCAGAAAAATTCCCAATCATGGGAAAAGGAAGTGACATTCAGATAAATGAAGCATATAGAACTCTAGCTAGTCATAACCAAAATAAATCTACATCTATACATATAATCAAGGCCCCAGAAATTCAACACAAGAACAGAATATTAAAAGGTGTTAGAGAAAAGAAACAGATCACCTATAAAGGAAAACTCATCGGAATCATGACAGACTACCATCAAGTCAAGAAGAGCTTGGAGTGAAGTATTTCAAGTCCTGAAAAAAACCAACTTCCAACCCAGATTTATGTACCCTGAAAAACTATCTTTCAAAATTAACAGAGAAACAAGATATTTCCATGACAAAGAATAACTGAAGGAATTCGTGACCGCCAAACAATCTTACAAAGAATACTGAAGGACATTCTAGAGACGATAAGCAAAACAAAACAGAACAAAACACCACAGTACCAGGAACAGCAGCAGAGGGGGACCACTGAGCAGGACAAACAATTGAATGGAGGGGAAAAGTAGGCAGCCAAGGGCAGGAAAATAGCATGGCAGAGAATAGGTAGTGCATGTTGGTCATAACCATTAATGTAGATGGCCTCAATGCACCAATGAAAAGAAACACAGGCAGAGTGGATCAGGAGACAGGATCCATCAATATGCTTTATACAAAAAACACATTTAACCCAAAAAGGGGTTCACAGACAGAAAATCAAAGGAAAAGAGAACAGTGCTCTGTGTGGCAGGGAACCGAAAATAAGTAGGGGTAGCTTGCCTTTCAGCTGCAGAGTGGATAAGAAAAACATGGATCTTCGCAAAGAAAGATAACCTCAAGGCTCTTATAGGTAAATGGATACAACTTGAGATCATGCTCATGGATGAAATGGTTCAGAGTCACATAGATGAATATTGTGTTGTCTCTCTAGTATAAAAAAAACTAAAGGAGTTAGTAAGATCCAAAATGCACAATACATATTATGAAAGTGAAAGGGGAGGAAGTGACTAAAAAGGGAAGGCAGTCACCATTGTTAATTTATTACTCTGATTTGAATCCTGTATTGTTTTCATTGTTCTGTTTAGTTTGGCTTTATTCTGTTTGTCTAATTTTATTGTATTTGATGGCATGGACAGCTGTTTCAAAGATAACAAGATATATTATGGTAGCCATTATTGATTTCTTATTATTTTGTTTTGAAACCCTGTATTACTTTCATTGTTTTTGTTTTTGGGGTTTTTTTTTTTTAGTTTTTTTAAATTTGTTTCTCATTGTTTTGTTTTGATTGATTTTATTCTGTTTTGTTTTGTTTGATTGTATTATGTCTAGTGGTATAGGCAGCTACTTTGAAGATAGCAAAAGGTATCATGGTAGCCACTGTTGATTTACTATTGATTTGAAGTCCTGTATTGCTTCTATTGTTTTATTTTTATTGGTTTAATTCTGTACTGTTTTGTTTGATTTTATTATGTCATGGTATGGGCAGTTATTTTGAAGATAACAAAATATATTATGGTAGCCATTTTGATTTCCTTTTGTCTTGTTTTGAAGTCATGTACCATGTTCATTGTTTTGTTTTGATTGACTCTATTCTGTTTTATTTTCTTTGGTTTTATTCTCTTTAAAAAATAAAAAATAGAAAATAAAAAGCATAGACTATAAATATTTTAGGAATTACTGCCTGAGAAGTTTACTACAAATCCTGGCAGAAGACATTCTAGTAACATTTGTGAACCATGGTATTGATACTCTCTTGACAAATTATTGTTTTTCCTTCAGACTTTTATTTGAAAAATAATAATTTAAAATCTTACCAACATAGGGAGTGTTTTAAAATGATAAACATCAGGTAATCTGAGCAACTCTTTTGAAGGTAATGATATACAATATAGCAACCATTGTTAAATTCCTATCATCGTGTCTTGAAATACTATATTGCCATTGTTTGGGGATTTTTGTTGTTGTTTGTTTTGTTTTTTTTTTGTTTTTTCTGGTTTTCTTTTCAAAATAAAACAATAAAAATTAGGCAGGCAAAAAAAATAAAATGATACACAATGATTTAGAAAAACACTAAAGGTTGAAGAAAATTTCAAGGTGATAATGACTAAATATTTAACATGTATATTTCTCTTTTAGTTTTAATATAAGTACAGAAATACTATCTTAGTCCATTTGGTTTGCTATAACAAAATACTATAGAAACCTAATAGCTTATATAAAAAAAAGACTTCTCAATGCTGAAACTGGACTATAGTAGACCATGACTTACTTTAACCAATGAGAATGAATCTAAGTGACACAGGTCACTTCAAGAGGAAGATTTTACTGATTAGTATAGCAGTAACTGTATTTCTTAATCCTTTGCTGATTATGGGAGAATGTACCAGCCTGAGGTCTGGAGTGACTAGGACAGCAGAACCTTCTGTGGCCCCTGTAGGACAAGTCATGTAAATAAGAAATAATCCCTTTCGAGGTCATGATAAGTTTCTGAGTCTTCGGGGTTCCTAATTACTGTAGTCAAACCCATCCTGATCTATATACAGCTTAAATATATAACTCAATCACAGATTAAAGTGCTTACTTTCCTAGTTCACTAAGACTTGTTATTATTATTATTAATCATGGGCATTGAATTTTATCAAACACAGTTTTTCAACATTTGTTGTATTGGTCATATATTAATGTCATGGATTACATTATAGAAATTCTCATGTTTAAATAGCATTCTCATATTAAATAGAAATTCTCAGCCAGTACCATGCACGGGCCACTGCTACAGTGGGGACAGCCATACCCAAGCCTCTCTCTGTGCATCACTGCCATTCATGGACTGCAGAGGGAGAGAACAAGGCCTCACAGGAAATGATCTCCACCTGGAAACCATATCATTTCCATTGCTTTGTTAGGTTGGGTTTTATTCTCCTTTGTTTTGTTTGATTATGTTAAATCGGATGGCAGGAGTAGCTATTTCAAAGATAGCAAGACATGTTATGGTAGTCATTTTGGATTTACCACTGTCTTGTTTTGAAGTCCTTCATTGCATTCATTGTTTTGTTTTTATTGTTTCTATTCTGTTCCATTGATTTTTACTATGTCCGAAGGTATCTATAGCTACTTTGAAGACAACAGGAGGCATTATGGTAACTATTGTTGATTTCATAAGGTTTTGAAGTCCTGTATCACTTATACTGGTTTATTTTGATTGATTTTATTGTTTTATTTTCCTTGATTTTATCCTCTTTAAAATGAAAAAAAGATTCTCATATTAAATATCATCTAGAGATAACATCAGTGGATCCTTACTTTAATGGCATTTTTATGTATTTCTAAGTCCCGTATTCAATTTTTGGTTTAGGAGTTTTAGATTATGTTAATTGGATTAATTTATAACTTTTCTTTCCATTTTATATACTTTTGTAACAATTTGATAAATTAAGTTGGGAGACTTTTTAAAATTCCTTTTCTAATCTCAAATTATCTATATTGAGTTCCTTAAAAGAGTAATAGAACTTGTCTCTAACATGTCTGGACCTGGTATTTTTAGTGGAAAGATTTTTAACCACTGATACCATATTTTAAATCATTAAAATAATTTTTATTTACCTTTTTACTTATTGAATCAGTTTAATAATTATATAGTTCTAGAAAATGCAACTTGATTTCAAATTTAATAGCATAGAGTGATAAAATTATATGTTTTATGGAGTATTATATATAGAAGTATGTGTAGTCATAGTTTTTTGTTCCTTGTAATACAAAGTATGCTAAAAGTATGTATTTTTATTAACTAGTATTTCCAGAAGTTTCTTAGTTCATTAGTCTGTCAAAGAATCAGACTTTGTTTTGCCTTAAGTGATTCTTTAAAACTTTATATTTTAGTTTCTTTATTTTTACCTTTTTATTTTTGTAAGTACACTGTTTCTACAATTTTTTTAGTTAAATGATTAACTTGGAGAACTTAATCTTATACTGTAGATAGAGAACTTAGGGTTGTAGTTAGATAGATCAAAGTTTTCATATAGTGCTTAATTCTTTTTTATTAAAATTTGGGTAGTTTGGAAGTTACATGTTTTGTTTCTGTTCTTCTAGTGGCTACCCTTCATTTATAATACTCTGATATGACTCAATAAGCTTTAAAATTTAATAGTGTATTTCCAAAAAAAAAAAAAAAAAACTACCTTAGAAAGCTTTAAGTCTGTTTGTTACCTACCCATCATGTTGTTTCTTCCTTTATCTCCCTGTGCTCCATTCTGGATAATTTCTGCAGATGAATAATCCAATATATTGTTTTGCCTGCTCATTTTTTTCTGGAATCATTGTTTCCAATCTATTGTTTGTGGTATCCTATTTATTATGCTTTTAAATATACTTATTTGATGGTAACATCCAGATACTCTGTTTTCTCAAGCTGTCTTCCTGTTACATCTACTAACTCTGCCTAAAAGTTTCCTTCTATAAACAGGCATGTAGGAACATGAGTTTATCTTGTTAAGGGTGTTGTTTTTCTGTGATAGTGCATACGACATGGATTGTACTTCCTTCAGGGGGGCATCTGTTTTTACTGATAGAGAACCGTCTTAAACGTCTTCACAGCTTGACATTCCCTCGTCTTAAACATCTTCACAGCTTGACATTCTCTCGCTATAAAGGTGATTAAAAGTTAAGACTCAGTTCATGTGTGTGACCTATAGTTTTGATTCCCACAGTAGACTTTTTCTCAACTCAAAGCCTGGGCAGACAAGCATTTTTGTTGTTACTTCCCTGGATCAGTGTGCAGAAGTTTCTAGCCCCTTTCACAGAGGGTTGCAGTCATTTCAAGGTACAGATTTAGGCAAGAGGCTCAGTTCCAGTTTCCCAAGATGGAACTACCCAAGACTACATCTACTGTTTTGACACAGGTATTGTAATATTGGGACCTTTATCTACAATTTTACACACACGCGTGCGCACACACACACACAATTTAAGATTTGATTCCCACATGTATTTAGGTATCTTTTCTTTGACAATATATACTACTCTATTTTTGTATCAATTAATAGCTGAGGAGTTTTGGCTTCTATTTTCTTTTCACTTTGATACCTGAGCAATGTCTTACTTTTCAAACTCATCTATATAATTAAACTTCATTTTTATTATATTTTTCCAAACTATGTGTTAGTACCAGGCAGGGAATATTCATTGACTTAGGTCATTTTGGTAGAATCCCTTAGATTCTAATAAAGAAATACTAAGGTTAACCAAAACATAGCAGTGTAGTGATGGCTTATGGTGGATAGGTTGGGTCAGAGATAAGCATGGGCTAATTAGAGAAAACTGTCAGGATTCTCTTCATTCAATATTTGTTCAGTGTAATATATAAGATGCCAGAGATTTGAAAACCTTGTGTATACAAAGAATAATATACCCTTCTTTTCCTTGGGGAGTCATAGTCATAAAGAATAACATGCTAAAAGTATCTGGAATTGCTATAAAAAAAAAGCAAGAATAGGTTTTAAAACAAATCAAAGCTCATAAAAGATTGGAAGACAGTTTAGAAGGAGAGGCAAAAAAAAAAAAGAAACGTAAAACTATAATGAGTGAAGATGTGATGACAGATGAATATGGAGAAATAGGTACAGAATTTTTATTTATTGCAGGCAAGGTGTTCATGGTTTTTATAAAATTAGGAAGATAACATTGATGGTTACTTTTCTACTTATTTACTTTATTTGGTTCTGAGAATCCAACTCAGGACCTTGGGCTTGCCAGGCAGGCACTTGTGCCACTGAACTATATTCCCAGCCCAAAAGATCAGGATTTTTTTTTTTTTGGCTTTTCTAAAGGTGGTTATTTTTCTAATTTTCTGAGAGATGGAGAAAACTGGAAACAGTAAGTTTGAGTTAGGAGGTCATATATTCATTTAGGCCAAGGGTGATGGATTGGGGAAAGGAGGAGACTAGGGAATGAACCCATGGCCTTCACACTAAACTACATCTCCACCCTTTTTTTATTTTCATTTTTTGAGACAGAGTCTCACTGAATTGCTAAACTATACAGGGTGGGCTTGGATTTGTGATCCTCCTGACTCAGCCTCAAAGAGGGCTGGGATTATATGGTGGTGATAGATTTTGACTAGCAAGAGGAAAGAGGAAAATTTCAGAAATAGGAACTCTGAAATATTCAGTTAGTAGAAACTGAGGAAAGGAAAAGTGATAAAACAAAATTTATTGAGCTAGGACATCATGCCAGGAACCTTACCAAGTTCCCTAAAACCTCAAAACTCCATAAGATGTGATAATTTATAGATGAGAAAAGACAAAGAAGTTTCAAAACAGCCCACAATCACACCTGTGGAGCTGTATCCAAAGGCTGTCTAGCTCACAAGCTGGTTTTCTTTCCACTGTTTTTGTTTTGTTTTCTGTCTCTCTGTAGGGATTTTTTTAAAATTCTAATTGCTTTCCCCCCATGGTACTCTGCCTCATATTCTAGTTTTATGTGAGATGATGAACAAGTCAAAAGTATGCAAATAACTGTGATTTGAAGATTCAAATTACTGGTCAACGGTAAGCTAGTTAAATTTTCCAGGACGGGCCCCTCTAAAGTAAAAACATCTTGACACCTCTTTCCATGTCACTAGGTTACATGGGTCTTCGGAGTAGGACAGTTCTGCCCACCATGTTGTCAGTCTGCTAGTGTTGAAGTGTTGGCTGAGGCAGTTGAAGTGAGAGTAATAGTTATTCCCAAACTGGTGAAAGTTATCAGAAACTAATTCAGGAGCTGTACCTTTACCACTAATCTAGTTTACAGTTCAAAAAAAAAAAAAAGATAGAGTTCCTGAACACCAAGAATGAACCTGCTGTGAAAGAAATGAGGAAAACAGTTTCATTCATGGTAGTGTCCCCCCAGAAAAGAAATATCTAGGAATTAGCCTAACCAAGGAAGTGAAAGACCTCTATCATAAAAACTGTATTGCTAAAAAAAAAAAAAAAAAAAACAGATTAAAGAGGATGTTAGAAAATGGAAAGATAGCCCCTGTTTTTGGATAAGTAGAACCAATATTGTCAAAATGGCTATATTATAATAGATAGGTTTAACACAGTACTAATCAAAAAACCATCACTTTTTCCCACAGAACTAGAGAAAAAAAAATTCAAAAGCTTGCATGATACCAGAAGAAACCCAGAGTAGCCAGAGCATTCCTGAGCAACAAAAGCAAGGCTGGAGGCATTATAATCCCAGACTTTAAGTTATACTACAAAGCTACATTAGTAAAACCAGCATGGTACTGGCACAAAAAGCAGATGGTGTTTACTAACAGAATAGAATAGATGATGCAGAAACAATCCCAAGCATCTTCAGTCATTTGATTTTTGATGAAGAGGCCAACAGTGTATGCTCAAGAAAATATAATCTCCCTAACAAATGGTGTTGGGAAACAGATGAATAAATAAGGAAAACGTGAAGCATGTGCACAGGGGAGCACTACTCAGCCATAAAGAAGAATAAGCAGGTCATTTTAGGAAAGTGGATGGATCTTGAGATGATAATACTAAGTGAAATAAGTCAGACACAGGAGGTTAAATATAAAATTATTTCTCTCATATGAAAGACTCAAAATATAAATACTTTTAAAAAACATGATAAGAAACAAGGAAGTAGACTCTATAGAGATGGGAATGGGTATCTGTTCCCATCCCTATAGAGTGAGAACAGGGAAGGGGGGAGTGAGAAGGGAGAAAGTGGGCAGGAGGAGCAAAATAATCAAGAGGCAAAAATGCTCAGTCCATCAAGCTGAATGTAATTACCCTCACAGACATATGTATTAATAAAAGTAAAACAATGACTACTCAGGGATAGTCTGACAAATACAGTGTCTCCATAGATTAAAGAAACATGAAACATCAAGAGCCATGGATGGTGACAGACACCTGTAATCCCAGCACTTGAGGAGGCTGAGGCAGGGAGATCACAAGTTCAAATCCTGGAAGATTCACCAACTTAGATCCTACCTCGAAATAAAAATAAATAAAAAGAGATGGGATATAACTCAGTGTGAAGGGTTCAGTTCCCAGTACTGAAAAGAGGGAGGGTGTAGAGGAAGCCCTCATGACAATTATTGATGGTTTATTGCAGGTGATGATCTTCTGGGCTTTTCACAAGACTAAGCAGAGAAGATGTACGTGTAATAGGCAGAATGGAATACTATTACCAACTTGGTCTGGCATCTAGATTCCTCCTCTCCTTGTCCCAGGCACACCCGTATTTTTTCCGCTGTACTCCGTAAACCTAAGGATGGCTGAAGGAGTGCTGAGATGCACTTTGACCAGACCCACCCCAGAAATCATGCCTCAGATGCATGCTCAATTAGAATTTCTAATCAGGGATAAAGAGAAGGAATATCAAAGTGATTTAAAGACAGATGGGAGAATCAGACTGCCTGGATTTGAATCCTGTTTCTAACACTCACCAGCCATGTGACCCACGACAAGCTATTTGTTATCCTGATGCCTCAGTTTCCTAATCCATAAGATATCAATAATAAGAGGGTTATTTGAAGATTAACTAATACCAATAAAGCACTTAGAACAGTGCCTGTCAAAAGGAAAGCCTGTGTAACTATTTATTGTTATCATTTTTCCTGATATTTGGAAGTAATCACTTGTTTCATTTTGAACGACTTTAAACTTGGATGATAACTGTACCTTATTTCCTTTGAGTGGATGGAGTAAGAGGAGGCTCTCCCATGTTTAGGTGTTACAGAAGTTAGTTGCAGTAGTCAAAATTGAGTGCAGCTTTTATGCCAAGGGTACTTCCTTTGTTAAGTTTGGAGAAGCTTAGTTTACCCACCTAGTCCACATTCCTTTTGATGTAAGCAATATATAGAGTTAAAATGACAAAAAGCAGGAGCTAACATGATTTGTGATTGGCAGAGGAGTATGTGAGACAGTTTCCATGTAACAGGTGTGGCTATGTTAATGGATGTACCAGACGGATCCATAAAACCCACCCATTGCTCCACTGCTCCACGGGTGGCTACCTAAAATAATTTAATGTCACTAAAATGGTTCTGGCAGAGAATTCTTTAAAGCATACTGTAATGATTTATCATTTTGAGTATTCTAAAGTACCATGATTTTCCCAATGGCCCATGATCAGAACATTTTCTTTTTACATGTTGGAAAGGTAAAAATAGTTCAAATTCTTTTCTTTTATTTGTATACCATTAATACACTAACCAAGCTTAAGTTTCATTCTTGTCATCTAGCCTACAATGTTTCTTTGCTCTCCTCTTTTTGCTTTGATTTGAGAAGCATCCTGTCTTCTAACCTCACCCTTTATGAGCTTTATGAGCTTTTAGTAACTTTCAGGTCACCTTATCTTCAAGTTCTGAGTGTCATTGCTCTTGAGGAGACATACACATTTAGCTGGTCCTTATGAAAGGCACTGTACATTGTACAATGTGTCAGGACTAGATGAGTGACTGCATCACAAAGACACCACAGTTGCTAGATGATGTCCCTGACAGACACTGATAATCAATCATAGCAACCTTGCAGTCCTTCTTAACAGAGCACTGCAGACAATCACTACCAATCATTTGATATTAGAACTTAAGATGAAACCTATTTGCTGCCTAACACATGATTTTTACGAAAGACATAAAAGTTTTCTTCAAATGGATTTTTCTGATATTGATTCTCCATTAAAAAAAAAGAGAGGAAAAAAACTGAGGACAAAACATTAAATCTCAACTGTATGAAGGCATTTCTTTAGGGAGCAAATATAATGTGGTTCAGAATATCAGACATCTCAAGCAAGCCTTTGATAAGTGCTAGATTCAGTCCATTTATAGTTTAATTTTTTTGCCAGGAGCCTAAAGTGCAAAAACTAAGTGCTATTTCTTACGGGAGAATCTGTGTACTTTAGGTACTGAACTAGAAGTACAGCTGACATTATTGCTTAGAAGTCTAGCTTACATTATTGCTTAGAAGTTCAGAGCCTCAGTTACATTCTTATTAGATCGAGAGCCATCTTTTGTCCAGATGCAAAGTTGACTTATTTCTCAGGAACTTTGAATATGCTCAGGCACTCAGGTAAGCAGTTATCAAAGTTCTGGAATATGATAACTTAGTCAGTGTATTAGCTTCACATTACCACATTGAGTTATGCAAGGCAATAAACTTTTAAATAGAAAAGATTTATTTAGCTTACGGTTTTAGAGGTTCAGATTAAAAACTTGACCATAGCTTTGGGTCTCTTGATGGGTGGGGAGCCACTTCATAGTAGGAATGCATGCAGAAACAAAGCAGTGACATCACAAGCCAGGAAGCAGAACCAAAGGGAGAGAGGACGAGATGGCCTTACCCTGACTTTGGTAGCATGCCCTGCAAAGGACCAAAGGACCTCCCACTAGGCCCCAGCAGTACCACCCTGGGAACCAAACTTTTAGCACATGGCCCTGTGGAAGACATTCAACATCCAAATGTGTAGTGTCAATAATATTAGCTAACACATTTGTTTAGAGTATGCTAAGCATTGTCAGATTCAGTCCTCATAGCAACTCTACAGGGTATAGCCTAGTTTTATTTCTAAGTTAGAAGTAAAGAAATTGAGAGGGAGGAGTAGCCCTAACTTGACCAAATTACTCCAGCTAAAGGAGGAGAGTCATAATTTGTATCCAGGCAGTCTGACAGCAAAGCCTGTTCTCAACATCTGCCTTCTCCTTTCTCCTTCATTTGGAGAAGAAGTGTTTGACAGAACAATTATCTAGTCCTGACTCTGGCTCCAAAGAAGCAAACCCTGTGATCATGTAGGTCCAGAGACCTACTTGAATAGTAACTTAGCATTAGACCTAGGATTAAGGTGTATGATAAATCGTGGCTGCATCACTGCCGCTGGGATAATGAATCCAGGTTAAAGCTAAGAACATTTCAGGACCGGGGCTAGAGTGCATGTTACTAAATTTATCAAAAGGCTGCAGAAGTTGATGAAAACTAAAAGCCAGAGGAATGCTTCCCCAGTAGCATCAGCCATGTTTCTCAGGCTGTGCTCTGTACTATCAGCATGAAACATTTTAGGGTGTCTCAAGGCCAGAAACGTCTTCCATATTATTTTGTTTTATTTAACAAAGGAAGATTTTTCTTAAAGTCATTGGTGGCATTGTCAACTATGAAGCAATTAGGTTGCTTTTAGTTGATAATTTGCGTCAAGTAAGTAGACAGGAAAGCATTTTGCTTTTGCAGTTTAGAAAGAAGCCAGCAAAAAAAGCCGTGAGATTCGGGGGGTGGGGGAGACGCAGAATCAGCATGAGCAGCAGTGGAGGAAAAGTGAGTGTTAGGGTCCTAATGAAGCTGCCTTGTACTTATTTCCTTGTGAGCAAAGACAGGACATTTCTCTGCAGACAAAGAGCTGTGCAGCCACCTCCAGAATGGTTGCTGTGAATCTGGAGAAGTGAGAGGAGTGGGCTGAGCTTTTCCCCAGACAGAACAGCACTTTGTGACAGGTTCGCTTCCCACAGGCTTTTAGGTTCTTTTGCAGAGTTCTCACCTTGGTATTCTGTGGAATGGAGAGACTGAAAGGGGAAGTATGAAGCAGGTCCTCCTTGCCTTGGGTGCTGGATGTATACTGTCTCTTCCTCCTTCCAGTTTTCTAGTCTGAGGGCTCCTTTCATCATACTACCTTCTTTTGTCTTTACCACCACAGTTACCTGACAGGAAGCTATCAAATGTATACCAAGACTCTGTCCTGAATGTTTGCATGCGCAGTCTTTCCAGTGTTAAGTAAGCTGTCCATAGTAAGTGTGTGTTTTCAGGTAGCTCTGTTAGTGAAAGACACAGCACTCATGCAGGCCAGTCTAGGTCCTCCAGACCTGCCAGTTACATGTGCAGCAGTCATCTGACTGTCATCAGGGCTTCTCTTAGTGTAGTCTCAGATGACTGGTACCTTCTTTCTGAAGTTACTCTATACTTCATGATTATCTTGCTCATGGAAAACATTTATCTCAACTGTTTAATTTACCTCCTTTAGTTTTGCTTGTAAGCCAGCACATAGCTTTCTGAGTTCCCAACTGAGAAAAACTAATCATTCAAGAACTGTGTCCCTTATGATATCAAAGTTAGAGGAGCAACAAGAATTTTAGCTAGGAAATCCTGGAAACAGGCCAAATGCCCATCAGCTAATGAATGGATAAAGAACATGTGGTCTGTTCATGCTATGGAGTACTACTCAGCCATAAAGAAGGATATACTTGAGACATTTCTAAGCAAATGGATGCACCTTGAGACCATACTCTTAAGTGAAATAAATCAGATGCACGTATGTAAGTACCACATTGTTTCTCTAATGTGAGAAACCAAAAATGTAAATAAGGACCAAATACTAGGAAGAAAGTATTCAAATGGAAAGGGGAAGTGGGGAGAGGGGAGAGGAAAAGGAAAAAAGTGATCCATTCTCAGCATCATCCACTTTTTAGCTCTCCAGCTTTCTTGGTCCTTCTCTACTGTCTCATCTTCCATTAGTTTCACTTTTACCTCCTTCAGAATAGAGTATTTCTTGCCATTCCTCCCTATCCTGCCAACACACAAAGTTAATCTTGGTCCCTGTTGATGCTTAGATGTTGAGATACTTACAAAGAACAACTGAAAAAATTCATGAGCACAAAACCATGAAAGATATTCTAGAGATTGATTAAAATGTCCACAATTTGAAGAACAACATTAGAAAGAACCCACCAAGCAATTAAACAGAGGGAAAAACAGGGAACCAACAATAGGAAAATAATATGATAAACATAAGCCAATACGTTTCAATTATAACCATCAATGTAAATGGCCTCAATTCACCAATCAGAAGAAACAGACTGGCAGAATGGGTCAAGAAACAAGGCTCAACAATATGCTGTATACAAGAAACACATTTAACTCAAAAAGAAACTCATAGATTGAAAGTCAAAGGCTAGAATACAATATTCCATACAACAGGAACACAGAAAAAATCAGGGGTAGCTATTATGTTTGCAGACACTGTGAACTTCAAACCAAAAATGATAAAGAAGGTTCCTTCATACTTGTTAGTGGGAAAATTTAAGAGGAAGAAATAAAAATCAAAAATATATATGCACCAAATATGAGAGCACCCAACTATATAGGACAAATATTAATAGACATGAAAAATCAAATAAACAGTATCACAGTTGTAACAGGGGACCTTAATACCCCACTATCACAAAGAAATAGATCAACTAGACAAAAAATCAGCAAAGAAAATACAGAACTGAATCAAATATGTAAATAAATGGACATACTAGATGTTTACAGAGTGTTGCACCAAACAACATCAGAATATACATTCTTAGCTGCACATAGGTCATTCCCTAAAATAGACCATATTCTCTCCCATAGAACATGCATAAGTATGTGAAAAAGAATTGAAATTATCCCATGCATATAATCTGACCACAGAGCACTAAAATTGGAAAGTAACCGCAAAAACTCCATAAACACATGGAAATTAAATAACCCCCTCCTAAACAACCAGTGGTTCACAGATGAAATTATAGAAGAAATTAAACAATATCTATATTGGAATGAAAATGTAAACACATACCAAACAGCCCTGTGGGATGCAACTTATAGCAATGAATTCTTACATCAGGAAAACAGAGTCAGAACAAATAAACAATCTAATGTTACATCTAAAGCTTCTAGAAAAAGTCAAGCCCAAAGCCCATAGACAGAAGGAAACTAAAAAGATCAAAGCAGAAGTTAACTCAATTGAGATCAAGAAAGCAATACAAAAAATAAATGAATCAGACTTGGTTATTTGAAAGAATAAACAAAATTGATAAACCCCTAACCAACCTTATCGAGAAAAGGAAAGAAAAAAACTCAAATTCATGCAATAAGAAATGAAAAGGGTGAAATTACCACAAATTCTGTGAAAATTCAGAAGATCATCAATACCTACTTTGAAAATCTATACTCACATAAGATGGAAAACACACAAGAAATGGACAGATTCCTGGAAAATATATGAACTTCCAAAGCTGAATCAAGATGTAAACTTCTGAATAACCCAGTATCAGTTAATGAAATAGAAAATATAATTAAAAACTTACCAACAAAGAACAGCCCAGGTCCTGATGGATTCATGGCTGAATTCTAGAAGAAATTTAGAGAAGATTTAACACCAATACTCCTCAAACTCTTTAATGAAATTGAAAAGTTTTCCCTAACTCATTCCTAGAGGCAAATATTACCCTGATACCAAAGCCAGAAAAAAACCAATTTCTCTAATGAACATAGATGCAAAAATTCTCAATAAAATACTAGCAAATAGGATGCAGCAAATCATTAAGAAGATTATACACCATGACCAAGTGGGATTCATATCAGGAATGGAGGGATGGTTCAACATACACAAAACAATAAATGTAATATACCGTATTAATAGAGCCAAAGTCAAAAATTACATAGTCATCTCAGTAGATACAGAAAAAGGCTTTGATAAAATCCCCTCATTCACAATAAAAAAACTGTACAAAAAATCAGAATAGGTGGTCTCTACCTCAATCTGATAAAAGGCATCTATGACAGACCAACAACCAACATCATACTAAATAGGCAAAAACTGAAAACTTTCAGCCTAAAATCAGAAACAAGGATGTCTATCACCACTCCTATTCAATATAGTTCTGGAACCATTAGCCAGAGAAATCAGACAAGAAAGAGAAATAAAAGGAATAAGGCTAGAAAAAGAAGAAGTTAAATTATCACTATTTGTAGATGACATGATACTCTACATAGAAGACCCCAAAAACTCCACCAAGAATCTACTAGATTAAGCAAATTCAGCAGCTGGTTACAAAGTCAACACTCAAAAATCAATAGCATTCCTGTGTATAAACAAAGTCACTGAGAGTAAAATTAGACAAATAGCACCTTTCACAGAAGCATCCAAGAAATGAAATACATAGGAATCAACCTAACAAAGGAAGTAAAAGATCTGTATATTGAAAAGTACAGTTCTCTGTAACAGGAGATTAAAGAGGATCTCAGAAAATGGAAAGATATTCCCTGCTCATGAATAGGAAGAGGCAATATTGTGAAAATAAGTATACTTCCCAAACTGTTATATAGATTTAATGCAATCCCAACCAAAATACCATTAGCATACCTCACAGATCTAGAGAAATCATTCCTAAAATTCATTTGGAACCAGAAGAGATCTAGAATAGCAAAGACAATTCTGCACAACAAAGGCAAGGCAGGAGGCATCACAATCCCTGACTTGAAATTATAGCATAAAGCCACTGTAATAAAATCAGCATGGTACTGGCAAAAAAAACAGACCTGAGGATCAGTGAAACAGATTAGAAGATGCCAACACAACTACAAACACACTCAGCCACCTTACCTTTGACAAAGGGGCCAAATGTTCACTGGAAGAAAGATAGCCTCTTTAATAAATGGTGCTGGATTTCCACGTGCCAGAGACTTAAACTAGACCCATGCCTTTCACCATGCGTTAAATTAAAGTCAAATGGATCAAGGATCTAAATATTAAAACAGAAACACTAAATCTACTGGAAGACAAAGTAGGTAGAAATGTCAAAGATACAGGAGTAGACATTCTTGAACAAGAATCAAACCACATGGGAAGTACTTCAAAGAATCAACAACTGGGATCTCATCAAAAAGTTTCTGCAGAGCAAAAGAAATCAAAAGAATGGGGAAAAAAATCTCACAGATTGGGAAAAAAATTTTACCAACAGTCCCTCAGACAAAAGACTTCTATCTGGAATGTGTAAAGAATTGAAAAAAAATCAGGCCCCTGAAATTCAAAGACCCAATCCAAAAATGGGTGTGTGAGATGAATACACAATTC
The DNA here is from genome assembly GCA_004027455.1 of Hydrochoerus hydrochaeris. NCBI lineage: Eukaryota > Metazoa > Chordata > Mammalia > Rodentia > Hydrochaeridae > Hydrochoerus > Hydrochoerus hydrochaeris. Next base: position 43,685 of record PVLA01012030.1, read on the forward strand.
TCAGATTAAGAAATACAAATTGCAAATAGATATTTGAAAAACTATTCAGCATTGTTGGTAATTAGAGAAATGTGAATTAAAACAACACTGAGATTCCATCTCACTGCAGAAAGAATGGCTGTCATCAAGAAATCAACCTTGTCATCAAGAAATCAACAAATTCTGGAGGTATTGTAGGGAAAAAGGAACCCTTCTGCACCATTGGTGGGAGTGTACTGGTGCAACCACTGTGGAAACTCCTCAGAGTGTGGAGACTCCTCAGAGAGCTAAAGTTAGAGTTCCTGTTTAACCCAGCTATCCCCGTTCAGGGAATTTTTCCAGAAGAATTGAAAACATCATACCACAGTGATATATGTGCACTCATGTTTATAGCAGCACAGTTTGTAATAGCCAAATCTTGGAAACAGCCCAAGTGCCTATCAGTTGAATGGAAAAAAAGAGATGTGGTATTTTTATACAGTGGAGTACTACTCAGGTATAAAGAAGGATAAACTCAAGGCTTTTATAGGTAAATGAATATGACTCAAGGCCATTATCATAAGTGAAATAAATCAGACTCACCTGTGTAAATACCATAAGAAACTGAAAGAGTAAATAAGTTTGAAGGTCTGCAGTAGATACTGTGAAAGAGTAAGAGATTGTTCAGGGGGGAAAGGAGCAACTGGAATGGGGGATCAGAGAAAAGAAGGAAGAACAAAGGAAAAAGATATAAATTGTGTGTGTATGTATATATATACACATATGTAAGATGGCTAAGATGATTATACTACTGATAGTATAGTTAATGGAAAAGAATAGGTAATACTTATATGGTTTGATCAACTTTGCATGTCTATATTTGGTAATCTAAGCAACTCTTTTGAAAATAATATGCAATATAACAACCATTGTTAAATTCTTACCATCTTGTTTTGAAAGCCCATATTATTGGTTTGGGTTTTTTGTTGTTGTTTGTTTGTCTCAGGGTATTTTGTTTGTTTCTTTTTCTTTTCTTTTTTCCTCTTTAAAAAAATGATATTGAGATATTCTTTGTGGAGTGGATCTTAAGTGGACACTGACCTTTGTAAATAACTTTACCTGTAAAAATAAGGTGGCACAGAAATGCAAGCCAACAGTGCGTTTTACAGACTGATTTTACAAAAGCAAATAGGCCCTTGAAACTCACAGTGAAAGTTAAAATGCTTAGCGGTTTAGATTGCCTGGTGTGCCTCTCTTAGAGGAGACAGGAGAAACACTTGAGTGGTTAAATATGCAGTCACATGGAAGTGTTGACATCTCCTCACAGCTAAGATCTGCACTCCAGAGCCAGTATTCCTGCATTCAGAGCTACTCCCTGTTCCTTTGTTCCCTTTCTTCATTAAAAAGAAAGAAAGAAAAGTGTCCAAATGACTAATATTGTAGTACCAAGAGCATCACAAACTAAAACAGGTGGTTTTATGCTATTGTTATAGAAACAGCAGTTAAAAAAAAAAAGAGCACAAGCTTTGCTTTTATTTTTATTTTATTTATTTATTTATTTATTTATTTTTCTACTGAGAATTGAACTCATGACCTGGCACTTCCCAGGGGTCACTTGTGCCACTGAGCTAACTCCCTGGCCAGCCCTTGCTTTTAAATGGTTCAGTTATTCTCTTTTAGACTACTGTTGCCATAAAACATTTTCCTTTTAAGTAAACAAGGGACAGGGCATCTATCGATGTAGATTTTTACTTCGCATAAAGATTTATTTTCTCTTAGCTAACACCATGCTGTAATAGAAACAAAAGAATGACGTTCATTTCCTTAAATACTGCCTTAGTTTAGAAGTCATGCAGATGCTCTTGTGAGTATATTGTCTGTAGACACACCCTTATGATTATGTTATATACTTTGGCCAACAGTCATTCAGTGAACATTTATGCAGTGCTTACAACATCATGGGCATTTGTTAGACAGATTATCACCATCCTATGCTAGAGCACACGAGAAAAGGAAGTATTTACAAACTGTAGTAAGTAGTCTGAAGGAAACAGGCAAAAAACTAGCCAAAGAAGTAGTTCTTGAATAATTCTACATTTAGAAAATATGTAAGACTTGAAGAAATGTGAAGATTGGAAAGGTACTCATAGAAGGAATGAGGCGCCCACAGCAAATAAAAGGTTGCATGAGTTTTTGTTTAAGAACATTCCCAGTGTGAAACCATAGAACAGGAAGGAAGAGGCCAGTGACCCGAGGAAGAGTCATATGTGTGCTGGTTGATCCCCCTTGCCACCCACCACAGCTGTCCCTGCTGTTCTCTCACTTGCTATGTGACCTGAGAAGTGTCCTCCCATCCTCCCACCTCTTACTAAACGAGTCACCCAGACTCCTTGGACTTCAAGCTTCTGATTTCCTAGAGCTTCGTAGCCAGTGAGAAATAGGAAGAATCCCTAGCTCCGGTTCTTTCTCTTGCCCACATGGAACTAGTGATAGCTGCCTACCCACTATTGTCATTTCCAAATGCCGACCTGTTCCTTTCCTGTTTCCTCAAGCTGCTTACACCTCTGCAATGAATTACTTCTTGATGATCTCTTCACTTGAGGCTTGTGGGGTTTGTTTTCTTCCAGTGCAACAGCAAACAGAAACACCAAAACGACAGCCAGGAATAGGAGTCAGACTTATTTATGTTGACAGGCATTGATCAGGATCATTTTCAGAACATCAGGCCCTGATTTCTGGTGGTCAAGGGCTTATGTGAGATAAGCAAGCAGGAAGTACAGAGGCAGAATGGCTTGTGGATTGGGAATTGGTTTATACAATGTGCATCACAATGACCAGCTGTGCATCCTGATGGCCAGCTGTTTCTAAGACACAGGAACAACCAGAACTGGATCAGAAACTATTACCTGGGCAGCTACAACTAACAGACTGCAGTATTCTGGCTGGAGTGGGGTAAGTGCCTTCTGTTATACCAGACTGTGTTATACCAGACTTCTGTTATACCTGACTGTGGAGAATGAGGCCCTCTCAGGCCTTGTGAGCTGGGAATTTGGATTTTGTTCTCAGAGCAGTGTGAAACCACTGAAATAGGAGGAACCAGCCTGATGCCATTTAAGATGCTCACTGTGGCTGCTCATGAGCCCACTGACTGAGGGTAGGGGAGAAGAATGGAAACAGACCAGCTGGAAAGCTGTGCAGGTAAGGAGCAATGGCAGTGATGATGTCGGAGGTCACAAAATGCACGGAGCCAACACAGAGCAGATAAGACTTTCAGAGAGGAAGGCCGAATCAAGAATGATTTAGGGCTCTGATGGGAGCCACTGGAAACTGTTGGGGGGGAATTAAGAATTTTTCTTTTCAAGATGTGTTTGCATTATAAGTTTCCAGTCTAATTCAGATTAGAAGGAAAATTTTCTAATTTTACCTTTTACTTACTAGAGTATTATAAGATAAAAGTATATAAAAATGATACCAGTGTGTTTCCACTAATATAATTCATGCTAACCAAAACAATGGGCATTTCTTGATGTTTTTCTTTAGGTCCTCTATAAATGATCATTCTGTGAGTTCAGGGTTTTATTATCTGGCCTTCTAGATTGTATATTATAGCATTGAACTGTCATCTATAGCATCCTTTAGAATGTTATTGACAAAATGTCCACTTGTATTGAACTAAGGACTCAATAAACCACTATAAGTAAATTGTTGTGCTCTTACCTCAAAAGATAGTCTATTGATTCCCCCACATGACAGCGGGCTCAGCAGAACAACTCTTATCTGCAACTCTCTTGTCATATCTGTAAAATGTTGTATAATGGTCTTTTTTTTTTTTTGAGACAGGATCTCTATGCAGTTCAGGCTGGCCTTGAGCTCACTTTGTAGCCCAGGCTGGTCTCAAACTTGCAATGATCCTCCTGCCTCAGCCTCCCAAGTGTTGGGATTACAGGCGTGAGCCACCACGCCCAGCTTGTATAATGTCTTTTTTTGAAGTCCCAGATAACAAAGAATTCTTTTTAAAAAAATTCAGTTAAAGCTTTGTATTTTTCTTATTTCAAATAGTTAACCATTTAATCATTGCTTAAACTATGGTTTTTATGGGCTTAAAGAGTTTCATTTTAAAATTATATTGTGTAATAAAAATAATC